>CALNHX010009946.1:0-44681 GCA_940337035.1 Agriotes lineatus
ATGGTATTTTGATGTTATTCTACGGAAATCCAGCCAGTTTTATAAGTTTTTGTAGAAGTGTATAACCAAGCAACCTACGTGTGGTGCAGTGTGGCCCTATATTTCCCAATAGTTAAATAGAGGCAGACAGAGTGCTTACAATTATATGTGTAACATAAATTCGGACTTTAAATAATTAATAATAGCAGATTATTAGTTTAATTTTAGATGTAGCGACCTAGCCCTGAGATAGAGTCATTTAATTATAAAAAGTTTAATCAAATATTAGCCGAGCACATTAAAATAATCAAATTAATTAGAGCCGATTTCTAATTTAAATTCATTAAACCCATAAGAGGCCATTGAAAAACCATCACAATATGTGTGTTGCTAAACTTTGCGTAAGCAAATTGACTTTTTATTCAAGTACAAATTTGGAGCTCATACTTCCGGCTTAGGTCCAGGTTAATTGCTGGGTTAATTTAAACAAATGTTTTCCCTACTAATTCCGAACTGAGGTAATAAAACATGAGATGTTGTTGCTGCTGAGCTAGCTAGTAATAAGAAAGGACAGAATTAGCAAAAACGGTGGTCTGCAGTAAAAGACCTATTACAATTTGGTACCCAATAAGCTTCAACCCCAACATTCCATTGTAGTATCCAAACAAAAGGACTGCCAAACAGTCTCATTGTGAAAGATAAAATGGCCAAGAGTAAATCGCAAAATGTCGTTAAGTAAGGGAAGCCATGGAGGATTTTTTATGTTCGCAAACACATTCAAAGTCCAAAGCTAAACGCCATGAACACATTATTTGATAAAAAGCCTAGAAAAAATGGACATTGTTGACCCTAGAGTGTAAGCAGGTAACAGCCGAATATAAGGAAACGAAAGAAGCTCCGGACGAATGATAGGGAAAAAAACGTACCAAAACATTATGAAAGACACGTACAGACAGTTATAGAGCACAGCGGAAGCACAAAATGGGTAAGAAGAAAGGAAGGAATAAAAGAAATTAGAACGCTCAAATATGGTAGTAGCACAGATAGTATAGAAACCTAAAGAAATTGTAGAAGAAAGTAGAACAATAAACATGGGATCAGAATAAATACAGGAAATTAATAACAAAGAATGAATAATATACGAATTGAAACACATGAAAAATGAGGAGAGCATGAAATTACTATATAGACGATGAAATAAGCCGAGAGCGCTGGAATTTCCAAAAGTATTATTTAATATATGCCTGTAAATCATATAAATAGAACAACGCCTAATAATTGGAATAAGATGGTAGTGGTCACTCGTTTAAAAAAAATCGATGCCACACTCTTGCAGACCAGTCAGTTTGGTGTTCCAGTTATACAAATTATTTACAATAATAATTACGAACAATAACGTAGACTCTAGAGCTGTACCAACCCGTATAGGAATCCTTACAGTTAATGTTCTAATACGACCTTCGTAGACTACAAGAAGAGTTTCAACACTGTGAAAACATTAAGCGATCATAGAAAAATTAGACCGCACACCCATAGATCACCGATAAATAGATCTCATTAGAAATATCTACAAGAAAATATAATGTTTTTTCCTGCACAAATTGAATTTAAATCCAATTAATATGTTGGAATTTGAATGCCTCCAACTTAAGTCACAATTAACCCCTGACCTCCAGTATGCGACGATTTGCGGTATGGACAAAAGCTCGACGATGTGCGCGTTCGCGTGCAAGCAAGTAGGGCGCGTCTCCACCTACAGATAAACCAAATAGAGTGTATAATGAGAGAATGTACAGCCGGGTTTATACAATTAGTGTGCCAGCCACCAGCCCTAAGCCTTAAGGCGGAGTCTAAGTCCCGAACCTTGCAACCAGAGCAGGTTTGAGTGGGGCCCTCTCAGGCCGAAGCCACTTTCGCTCGATCTGATCAAGTAGGCCGCCGCAAACCGGAGTTGTGATTCCAGCGTCTCCCCTGAAGAAACTTCCTGAAAACTTGACCTTCTCCTTCGTCTAGCCGCTCTTGGTGACAGGATTCGACCCCTAATACCTCTCTTCCTCCCTTCTGGGGCAATCGTGCCATCTCCTACGCCGAGTAAGCACCTGGTAATCCGGCTCTAAGCCCAAAAACAGATTTTTGAGCTGCGGCTCTTCAATGAATTACAACGGCCAACACAAGCAGCCCTTATTTAAGGAAAAATAGGAACTTTGGTTACAAGCGGCATCGTAATTAAGCAAATGATCGACTTACCTGGCAAAGGGAAGTCTCATAAACGGCGAAGGGGTAGAGGTTCTATTGAAAAACGTGCGTACGATTACGGACGGCCAAAGTCAGTGTTTCCATTTGAGGTGGAAGATCAAATTTTGACCATAGTGGATAAAAACCCGGAAACGAGTGTAAGAAGAACTTCGGCTGAACTGGATGTAAGTGGCCATGTTGCTTGGGGAACTATCCATCATCAACGTTTATATCAGTACAATATCCAACTGGTACAAGCCCTTACTCGCGCTGACCACCAATCAAGAATCATATTATATCAATGATTTTTACGGGAAACTGCTGAACGCCCGGATTTCGCTGTTAAGATCATTTTCACTGATGAGAATATATTCATCAAAAATGGAATTTTCAATTTGCGCAATAACCACGTTTGGTTGAACGAGAGTCCCCACTTAGTTGACGAATCCAGATATCAACAGCGTTTCAATCTGAATATATCGCTGAGCATTTTAGGAGAATGGTTATTAAGACCGGTTGTTTTACCAAACGATTAATAGGTCCCGCATACCATGATTTTTCGTTAAATAGGAGACTTTTCCTATACCTTCGGAAGCTGTGCCTCTAAATCCGACGATCAATCTTTGATTTTTGCAAGATTGCGCACAGCTGTATTATCAGCGAATTGAATAAAGTTATCAGAAACTTCAAGCAAGACCGGGCTTTTTTGAAAGAACGTGGAGTTCCTCCCTGAAAAGATGGTAGGAAAGCATTTGAAGCATCTTCTTTGATAATTGTGTGCTATAGCGCTAAGTAATCAAAACCAAACAAAATAATTTATTTAAGCTATCGAAAAAGAGAATCTATCTTATTTGGTAAACAGTTGATCTTCGGAGCAATGTATTGTTATATTTTTTATAATTAAATAACTGCCTGTATTAGGGTTGATGGGTATAATGAATTTAAATTATAAATCGGCTGTAATTATATCCACTACATTTGTAATGTGTCCGGCTAATATTTTTATTCTAAGCTTGTAATAATTATTATTAAATCACTTTCTCTCAGGGTTAGGTCGCTACATCCAAATTAAAATTACTAATTTGCTATTATTAATTATTTGAAGTCCTAATAAACATTTAATTGTAAGCACACTATATGCCGAAATTTAACTAATAGGAATTAACAAGTGTGGCACATCTAACTGATGGGACCTACTTAATTCATAATGGTTTCCTAGGCGAGAAAGTACATAAACAGGCTCCTGATTTTAATTAAATTGATGTCCACGCAATTAACGCTGTTGCTATGCGATAACAATCGAACGTAAGCATTCCGCGTCATAAAAAGAACACTTTTTCCGACGCCAAGAACCGGAAGTGACACTCAAAGGGACGCCAATTAATACACAATCACAAACTAACACCTTGAGGTGGCACATCTGACCTTTTGATGGCTTCTGCAAGTAATATAGAGCTACATGCCCCGAGCTGGACCTCCCACTATGCTCTGGACAAGCCGTCGTTGCCGGCCTGCAGTTACCTATGCCCAAATCTGCGCTTGAACCCACCTGATGATTGGCTGCCACTCTCGAAGAACCCTGGCTGGACCTCCGTAGAATAACATCCAAATACCATGGCTTCTACTAGACCCAATAAACGACTCATATTTACCCGTACGGACGCCCAATGCAATGGAAAACTTCCACAAATAACCCAGGACACAAACTCTCAATAAGACACTACTTTTCATTAACTGGGGTATTTAATAGCACACAGAAATAACTTATTTCTGGGGCAACTTGTCAAAACGCAACCAAATCGCTTGAAGAAGCCACCCCAATTGTTTTGTTTAGCTTATGTTTTTGTTGCATGACATGACAATCTTGCTCTGATTTTAATTTGTTTTTAAATATAGATAAAGCTATTCTAAAAACGTCATTCTATCAATTATTTTCATGGCCAATGTTATTTTTATAGCAAATCTGAAATTTAAATTTATTAAACTTACTGCACATTCTTATAATAATTATCTATTTTGTTGGTTATGTTATTAATTACTAATAATTATTATTTGAAATATTCAGCTACTAAATTGTGTTCATAGCAGTATATTAAGACTTCCTAAATTGTTTTAAATTGTATTATATGCCCTAGAAATATTTAACCTTTTCTTCAACACCCTGTATATTCCGGGGAGTGTTGTCGGTGTTTTTGAAAGGTTTTTAATTTTTATTTACGATACAAGTACATAAAGCTAGTCTTTAGTCACGAGTGGGGTAGAGTTAAAAGGCGAGTGTAGCGAGCGTTATAAACCCCGCGAGTGACTAAAGATTCTAAAGTATCGTACAATATTTTATACCTACGATAAAATCCAGAAAACACGGTAAATATAAAAAATATATTTTAACTGTAAATTAGAATTACTGCATTAAATAACAAGTTTGGTTTGACAAGAATAGAAATTTTGCGTGAATGCGTGGTTAAAAATTTTAACCACGTTGCTAGTGGCGACGTCACTAATGAAATCATGTTATTAAACAGTCGTTTTACAAACTTAAAACTGCCAACAACAAATCAATTTTACACACTGTCGTAGATAAATAAATATTAAGCCTTCCATAATAAATTGCTTCTTAATAAAATTTTGTGTGCACCAGCGTAGCTCGGTGGTTATAGCATTGGACTGCGGCGCGGAAGTCTCGAGTTCAAATCCCAGATCGATGCCTGGCGGGCGGCCTACCCAGTCGCTTTAAATAATTGGGGACCTGCGTTCGAAAGAATAAGGGGTAATAATGCGGTTGTCTAATGCGTGATGCTCACCACATCACCACGTGTCATGAATTTGACACGCGACAGCTGGGTGTGAGAGCGAGGATACGGAAGCTCTGACCTTCCGCCTTGCACGCCTAGCTCCTTCATGGGGTGTTAGTGCCTCACCATTATTATTATTATAAAATTTTGTCGTTAGAAATTTATGCTTTATCGCAGACACTTTAATATTTAACCAGGCGCTTGCTTATTTCAATCAGTTCTAGTGAAAAACCTGTTCGCAAACTGATATAAAAGTTCCCAACCATCAGAACGACAAATATAGGCATAGCATGACAAGTAACTTCAGAACTTGGAAAAACTTTCGCAAAAATGAGACCTATTTTGAAAATACTGTATCTTATGGAGGCAACGGTATTATTCTAAAAGGTTTTAGAGTGAAGGATTTGTTTTTAACTTCTAAATTGCCTCATGTTTTTAGGCATTGCATCTCAAATTATTGCTAAAATTTTAATATATTCTTATGTAGTTCAAACCTTAAGAAATTTACCTAAAAGGATAGTTTATATTCTGACGTTTATTTATTTTTTATGCTTTTGGCTGTACCACATACTCTAAAACTTTCTTTCGAGTTTAACTTTTAGACGAGTTCCAAAATTACGAAATAGTAATAGAAGGCACTTTGTGAACCTGCGAAGCGTAAAATTCCTCCGCGTTGACAGACGTCCAGCAAAGTGACGCTGTTGCTAAATGTTTAGATTGCTCATACTTCCAAGTCAAATTATAATGTAATAAAAGTAATTTTATTTTTCATGTACTGCTGTGTTAAAAGTAAGCCAAAGAACATTACCATTTCTGAAGTTCTATTAATTACCATATTGCGAACATTTCCTAAATCGTACTACGAGTGGAGGTCTTTATATTCTCGGACTAAACATGAAAACAAATAGCTACTTTACTCAAACGTGATACGTTTGCTCCGCCCTTTCGTGACGTCGGGACGTTAAACTTAAAGGAAACTTATCGTTCGCCTTAATATTTTAATAATTATTTGCCAAATATAGAAAGCTATAGTGCACCTGTAGTGTTCTCGGGCTAAAACTAGCTTCAAACAGCATACACAAGGAAAGCTAATTTGTTTACACCAATATATTGACTTTAAACACATAATATCATAAAGAAAATAAAAGAAGACGTGATTACTTCCTAGTATAAATATACACAAAATAAATTAAAACAAAACGCCAAAACAAGTATATTTAAAGACGCAAACGTTAAAATGATTAATCCCGGTAATGATTTAATCCGGCCCTGTCCACGATTAGATACATAAAAACAATCACAATTCGCGTATAAGTATGTAAGCGCATTCTTATCAACTCACGCGATTCCCACACCACAGCTGGAAGCGAATGCTTATCGCTTCAAACTGATGACATTTCCTATAGCAGGTTGTCTTATGATTCTCGATGCGGACCGGTGCATTGCATACTATGCTTGCACTGGACTGTGCCATCCAACCTTTTAACGCCAGGATGCATGAAATTTTTACACATGGTATTTTGGCTACGGAATGACGGCTGCCACCATGTCTTCACAGTGGACGTGAAGAATATATCAGGTTGTTTTGTAAATAGTGTACTCACCGGCATACGATGAAAACGGTGTCTTACTTGTGGTGTAGAAGCTGGTTTGCTGCACGCCAGGACCTTAATTAGCAAATTATTTACTGTGCGGCTCTCAAACCGCGTTGTTGAACTCATAGTATAGCGAAATTCGTTTTGCCGGAGACACATGCATAGAGTGGTTGACCTACATGTCATTTTGGACAAGGCCCGCCGGCTAATCTATTCTCCCCAGCGAAATATGATTAAGTTGAAACTCCGATCGTCC
The DNA here is from genome assembly GCA_940337035.1 of Agriotes lineatus. Classification (NCBI taxonomy): domain Eukaryota; kingdom Metazoa; phylum Arthropoda; class Insecta; order Coleoptera; family Elateridae; genus Agriotes; species Agriotes lineatus. The sequence continues at coordinate 6,858 of CALNHX010009946.1, forward strand.
CGTGAACAGGCGTCGAAGCTGCATTTATTGTTGCACCCGCAGAAGCCACAACGGTACACGCAAAAAATCGGACTTGCCCTTTCGACTATGCTAAATTACACTAATTAATTCTATAAAAAAGCATATAAATACAAACTGGCTATTCCTTCAACAGAAAAAGAACCATACAGGCAAAGGAGACCGGAGGACCATTTCAGTAGTACAGTAACCGTGACAGGGTAGGGTTAGAACTATTAATACAGAGAATGGCTAAACATATAAATAAAATTATATGATGTAAAACTCATAAGAAATTGTAGTACGTTAGAATCAACACAAACGTTCTATTTTCAACGTTCGTACATAAATGAATCACAATACAATATCACATAATGGTGTCATGCAATGTCTCTTGAATTGTGTCCAGGCCGAACACTTATTCTCACCTTAGTTTAATCATGATAGTTGGCTGGTAATACTTGCCATCTAAGAGCTTCTTGATCTGAAGTTTGCGCTCCAGGGTTCAAAACTTCAGTCTTTTAGTGTGTGATATTTGGGGTTGAAGCTGGTCTTCACTGATTACTTACTACTTTTGGTGAGTCAGTAACTATTACCACGTTTCTTGGAAAGAACGCTATCTGCTACTAGAACGTCTAAAGCGACCGACGTTGATACGCTGGATTCAGCGTTTTTCCCCTTGAAGCGCTTGACTTGAGAGAACGCATCTGGTCTGAATCTTTCTTTCTGGGTACTTCCTCCACCTCAGCAATATAAGAATAAAGGTGCATTTGTTCCGCAGTCTTGCATGGTATAGTTGTAATGGATTTTTCACCCAACTTGGTCACCAGTATCAAAGTAATATTCTTTTGCACTTTGTTGGTGTAAAAAGAATTTGATTAAGTTGATTCTCTTTTTGCATATTGGTTTAATTATCTAATTTTAACAAATCAAATTTATATCTGATGTGCAAATGTCCGGTCGGCTTGGTTTCATCGATAATGTTCATACATGCCAAGTTTTCATCATGCGTTCAGCCAAATAATTCAATTTGGTTGATAACTTGGATGTGGGTCATGCCATAGTTTTTGGAATAATTTTCAAATTCATCAGATACAAATTTTAGATTGTTCGCAGACTTTATAGATGTGGCAACCCCAAAAGCAAAGATCTTCATCAATGTTGTAATTATGCTTTCTGATGTCGATAAAACCACTTTCAGCCAGCTGGTGTATGCATCAGCTGTCAAAAGTCACCTTACCTTGGAATGTATTTGCGAAATTGCGATGAATTCTCAATTCTGTCCTACGGGTGTTAACCATGGATGCCGTATGAACTTTGACGTAGCTTACTATTCCGAACGAAGTGTGGTATGTATTAGTCTGGTATATTTGTCCAATAAGAGTGCTTATTTATTAGAGAGCTGTCCCTGTTTTTGATAATAAGGAATAACCTCAACTAATTGCTTCGTTTGTGACCAGCCAATCTGTAAAAATTTGTACAGCTCTGAAACAAAATCTTCGGCAGTTTCTCGTTTTAGTATCTTTTCTGTGATGCTGGGATTGTGTACCCTTGTGTAGTAATCCCTACTCTTCCTCAGTGTAATTGTGTAATTCTGGAATCGGTAACCTTGACACTTTGCGTTCTGGTAATTGCAATTGTATAGTTTCAGCTACTTAGAATCATTTCCCACAGTAGCACACGATCACTGGAGATTTTGAGTGTCGCTTGATGTTCACCAAATATATGCTGCAAGGGTTTATGGGCATTCAATAAAGTGATATTAAAACAACGAATGAATAAAGAGCAGCACCCTGTTTTTGTATTTTTGAAAGGCCCCTTTAATGAGCTTTTTTTGACATCGTATTTTACACCCGTACATTCAACTGCTTTTCAGATATGCGAATTTGAGCATAAAAACAATTTAATTCCTAGAGATGCTTCAGTGCAAGAGATAACAAATACTTGGAACGTTCCGAAGTAGAGAAAAAACCAAGAAAATAAAAATTCAGCCATTGCTGAAGCAAAAAATAACAAACAACAAAATGCGAGAAAAAGCAGGAGAAAATGCAATTTGAAAACCGATTCAATGTTTTCGTCGAAAAGACGAAGAAAGTATTATGGAAAATTCACCTTCTGAGATTTATTTAGGTCTTCACGTTTCAGGGTTTCTACATGACACAAAAACAGCTTTTCTCAATTCCGTCTGTCTGTCTATCCGTCTCAAAAACTATCTGTCTGAGGAAGACGATATTTTGCATGCGGATTATATGTCCACCTGACACAAAACCAAAAATACTTTCGGGCAAATATATGCAGTGTGAGCACCTTAAAAAGAAAAAAATGTTGTAAATTTTAACATAGAAATAGATAAAAGTAATAACTTTGACGAAAATGGGACCCAAAAGATACAGCGTAAATGTTGTAAAAGAGAAAAAAAATGAGCAACAATCAGCGCGTCGTATATAATACAACGTCGAGTGCAAATGCGAGACGTTCCTTCCTGGTTAAACGGGACTAGGGAGTGAGTTGCGCCGGAGCTACTGCCAAGCGTTAAAATGGCTCTCCCATGTGCTAAAATCGCGTTGAGTTCGAACTCCACCGATTGCATTTTTTTTTGTATTTGTAAATTAATGCAATTCGTATTACCAACTGTTTACTTTTGTTGTTTCAGTATTATTGGAACGTTAAGATATTTCTACTATTAACTTTCTTTAATCTTTCAAAATTTCTAGTGTCACAACTTCCACTTCCAACGGAATTTTTCTTTAGAGATTTTTTATAAATAAAGTCGTTGATATTTCCACAACAGTTGAAATTAGACCCATACAACTTTATTTTAAAATTATTACTCTTTTATTGCCAAGCTTTTAAGCTAGCTACACAGTCGACATTTTATTTAAAAAAATCTGGTGTGATACACGCACACAACTTCCTTTTACAGTGATCTTATAATTAGACAAAAATTTTATTTTTAATTTTTAAGCATTTGTCAAAAATTTTCAAAAATTACAAATTCTACAGAAACCGTACAAAATAGAGCGTTAGTGCAAGAGACAAATTTTCTCTAACATTTTAAGTTGAATTCAAAAATGTAATAATATACCTGGTGTTCTATTTAAAATAGGAGTTAATAAAGAAATAGGAAAAAAACAAAATAAACCCATTTTAGAGGTATTAAACTGGAAAATCACCTATCTCACATCAATACACGTTCAAAATGTAATAAAAATGTAAAGTTTGAAAAAATCGTTAGAGGTAAAAAAAGGTAAGTTTAATTCGCCACACTTATTTGGGCCGCCTTGTATAAACAAAAATATGTAGTAATATGCACCGCCTTCGCACCTACAACTTTTATATAAGCAGTTTTTATATAGCTCTGATAGTTTTTGAAAATCTCCCACTTTCGGGTAGATCCCGGATCCTGTAAAGTCTATATATTTCCACGAAATAAACACACTGATAGAATCGTTACAAACTAGAGAGAAAATAGTTACGCTGGTTTGATGATCTCATAAATTTAGGAATATGAAAGAGTTAGAACCATGTGGGAAATGAACAACGGCAACAAGAAAACTGGCGGTGTGCCAAGAAATCGCCAAGATATTAGAAACTACAGCGAAAAATTGGGTGCAAGCAAACCATGCAGTCTTCAATTGTAAGGGATTAAAAATATGCATCTATATGTAACTTCGGTACCATTTGATACTTGGATACCTCACACATGGGATCATCCGTGCAAACCTTTTAGATTTTTGAAAAGGTAAGAAAATGAGCTGTTCAATAGAGTGACAACCAATAAAATGGCGGTTCACTTTATACCTTGATATCAAAAGAGAGTATAAATCGTGTTTTCAAAATAGAAAGTTATGCAAAATATTGCTAATACCTCAAAGATAATCTGTAAAGAGCTTTACACGCAACTTCCATCGCAAGTACGACGCGCATTGATCGCTGTACATTGCTATCTGCAATACTGCTCTCCGCGGCCATAGGTGCACATTTCTATCCCTTGCATTAAATGCAGTGTGTAAATTATTCGTTTTATCAGTTCCCACGTTAAAACACAAATAGACATTTTACCTTTTTAGTTTCTCACCCTGTATATTAGGCTTCGAGCTAGATAGACATTTAATCTACATCAAATATCGTCTTTCTCTAACTAGTAGTTTGTGAGCTATACCGTCAACAGCGGACAGCCGGACAAACGGACAGATAGACGAAATTGAAAAAACATGTTTTTCGTCATCTAGAGACCCCGAATCGCGACGATCCGAAGAAATCTCGAAAAGTGATTTTTTCACGATTACAATACTGCCTTCGCCTTTTAGACAACATGATACTAATTAGTTTCTTCCAACTATAATAATTGCAAATCTAGCATCCAATATACGAATTAGGGACACCCTGTATTCTTATATCATAATAATCTAAACTACTCAAAAAAATATATAATTAAGGGGTCCACGTGTTGTAGCAACACTTTGATTTTCATACAAAATACAGTTGTTTACCTGACGTTTCTAGACACCGCGGACATATAAAACAAAAATAGGGTAACATGAAAGCTGTTTGTATAATTGATAAAACATATCAACAGCTACGTAGAAGTTACTCTCTCAACTAGATTATAAGTTGTGAAATAAGTGACCCCTTAATTTCTTGAGTAGTTTATATTTCTCTTGTAAAAGCTCTTGTGCAACAACTGTTGGCATGCAACACATTCAATTCCATACACAGCATTTTGTAGTTTATTGGCTCTAATTATGATAGATGCCTTAAATCCAAAATAAATTTACACTAAAATAATTAAATATAATATAGAAGCGGAAGTGGCGTGCAGTGCAGTTATGTTAATATTTATAACAGAAGCACGGAAATACAGCAATGTATGATTGATGGATGTGTGAGCACGAGGCCTTATTAATTAGCCCGCGAGGAGCTGTTGAAAGATGGTGCGATAAGTGCGCAAATGTCGTGCGGCTTACACCCAGAATTTTCGCCGTTTTCAATCGTCCCTGGAAGCCCTTCCGAACAATTTCAAAGCCGTGTATTTTTAGAAATTTTTAAATATTGTCCTTCAAATAGGTGGATATGGCTTAAACAGATTTCTGGGCTCAGAATAATGCGATTTAACTCAACTTACCTATATTCATATGCGTTTTGTAAAGCCAGTATTCTGCTTGAAGGTTCTTCAGAAGAATTACTTTGCTTATAACAATAAAATCCTCGCATCGATATGGATGCAATTCAGTGACAGTCCATACAAGTATTGGTCATCTTCTGAGATGGTACTGGTTATTATCTGTGGACTACTAGTGGATGAAACGGTACAGATCAGACGGTTACTACGTTCTAGAGCCCATAATTTACCTTCAAGAAGAGATGTCGATTACTAATTTAACTAAATTGTAAGTGTAAGTAGTACTTTGAACAATGTTTAATAGTAAAAATTCTTAAGAACCGAAACTTTAAACTTCTTTTTTTGGTATGTTGGTGGTCCAGAAAAGTTGAACTATTAAGATTTTCTATGAAATAAATGATTCTAATAATGTAATAAAGTTTATTATGTCATTTATGTAATAGTAGGTACTGCGCTCCGACTTGACTTTGGTCCGCTCTACAAGTCGTAATTTATAATAGGTCAAGTTGAAGGTATTTTCAAGTTCTACACGCTCTCCTTGTCTCTTCCGCTAAATAAGACGAGAAACGAAATACAAAGAAAAAACGCTAAAAATCTCGACCCCTTCAGGCTTTTCTTTCGCGTTCGATATCGCGACAAATATCGCTCGTACGTGGAAAAGTAATCTAACATAAATTGTAGAGCACAAAAAATTCTACATAACGGATCTACTTTATTTTAATGTACCGTTAACCGGAACCGAGTTATCGCAAAAAATCAAACGCACCTTTTTTAAGATGGCGGAAATAGTATATAGAAAACAACCCCAAAAACGGAATTTCAAATTTCAGTTCACTTTCAAGCAAAGACCTTCTTTTTGTGCATAGTGGCTGCACTATAATATTAAATGATGTGCTAATCTTTCTAGCGATTCCATCCTTTATATGCTTCTTTTGCCTTTCATTTAATCTTTTAATTTTTGGACTGCCTTGGTACTTGTACTGCCACTGAATTTAGAGATTTTTCAATTTTATGTTCTGTACATAGTTGATTTTACTATTCATTCTAACTAGCTTTTATAATATTTTTGTATTGCCAAGTGTAACGATTTTTATGTTTAATAATTTCACTTCTCCAATTTAATAGTGTTTATTAGCTGTTTTGACTTGAAGATATTCTACTTTTAAATTTTAACCTCACTTTTGCCATGTGCTTTTATTCGTGTGATATATCATGTAAATTTAACCTTTTATTGCGAATGCCAATTTTAATATCGTACCTCTGTATCACGGATCTTTCCACTTTTAAACTTTCACAGATTTACAGCAACTCCTTTCGTTATCTACACCATTGTCGAGAATGAATGGCATTGAAAAAGTTGAACATTAAAGTAAAATATTAAAATTCAAGTACTTTAAAATTATACGTCAGTTGTCGACATGAAATTTGAAATGATTTACAACTTTTTATTTAAAATTCATTAAACTTGCAGTATAAAATAAACCGTTGTATTCGCGACGAACGAAAGGTGTTTTTAAAAGTCCTCGCAAGTAATTACGTCCTCGGCTGACGCCTCGGCCGTAAATAACTCTCTCGTCCTTTAAAATGTCACTTTTCGTTCTAGATAAATAAACTACTATTTCTTCACAATCAACAACACAACTTCTATACACAGTAAAAAATAATTCATTTCCAATTCCAAATGTAGCATCTCTTAACAAAGTTTCTCTACATTAAAACTTCATCTTTCAGAGCTACCCGTCTGTTCATGTCCTTTACTAACTTATACATCAAGATTCCACCTTAACCTCTTCCCTACTTAATTGCATTGTACCTTACTTTTCTTTCAAGTCACCTGGTTGTTGTACATGCCTTTACTGCTTAATTGAAGTACATGTCACCATATGAGAATGAACAGATACATAATGGCTCATCGTCAAATTCCAATAAAAAAAATTGTATAATTTTAGTCCCATCCAAATAAAAATGCCTAGTTTTAGCTTTTTTTATTAATTATAAACCAAGTAATGTCACGTTAATGAAAATGTATTATTGTTGCACTAGAAAATATTCAAAAATAATAAGTTGTCGAAGCAGAGAACCATCTCAATATATTGTTCTTAACCTTTATCTGCAGACGAAATTTCGTCGTTTGTAATCCTATACAGTCTAGATTTCCGGAAGATTCTTCCCAATAGTCCATTCCCACAGCAATCAGCTTCTGTTTGTTTCGTTTGGCAATCTCCTATACTATTAATCCTCTCATATAATTACTGTTTGTACTATACCGGAACATATTTCGTAAACTTATATGTTTGTAGAATTCATTTCACCGATTAAACTTCTCCCCTTATTCACTTTCATGTCTATTTTATCTTCGCTTCTTTCTTATTTATTAAATGTAAATCCGAGATGATTATCGGTTTCTGTCAGTTTCATAGCCATGTTTTATAATGCTAGATTTTCTATAGCATCTTCTCCCACAGCAAGGATTTTGTTAAGCCTGTTACTTGTTATTTTTTTTAACTTTCGTATCATATAGCTAACTACGCCATTTTTCCAACATTTTTTCAAATAAATTTTTAAATGGGTTACCTAAAGCTTTTATTTGCGTAGCTTTTATTAGTACTGAATTGATGTTCATAATTAACATGCTCTACCACAGACGGCTAAATTAGCAAGCAATTTTTGGTCTGTTCAAGCAAGATGAAATCTAAATACAGTTCTCTATTAAGTCTGTGCATTTTTTCATTACTCGTTTTAAAGTAAAAATGTTATCAAGCGTAGATCACTCTATTGCGAAATATCTTTGTTCTTGGGATGTGTTTTCCATAATGTCTCCTTCGAGAAGGATGCAATGCTCCATAAATTTCTAGGGCACTTCGTCAACCTTTTTTAGGTCATCAATATAAGGGGAATGCATTCTCCATTTATACATCGATCAAAGGGTTTAAGAGCATGCAGTTCAATATATCTCTCCATATTTCAATAATTTGACACGTATTCCTTTTAGACCAGTTGATTTATTCACATTTAACAACTTTAATGCTAAGATTTAGAAAATAGGTTTTTGGAATGTGCAAAGTATTAATGGAAAAGAAGATGAACTTATATCGGAATTTTAAGCGGGTAAGTTAAAACTAATAGGTATTACTGAGACGAAAAATATGGGGAAAGGATGCACCAGAATGAGAAATGAACACATTATGATTAATTTTGGAACGGACGTATTAAAAAGAACTAAAGCTGGAGTGGCTGTATTAATTCATAAAGAGCTGGCCGAATATATAACCGACAATATATATATTTTATTAGAGTAGATATGAATAAGACCGATAATGGAAAAATATCAACTATTGTAGAATATGGACCTTCATAAATGAAATAAAAGATGAAAGCATGTATTCTGGGAAGAAATCCGGGAGAAAATTGATAATACACAACAAAAATTATGATAATTGGAAACTTTCATGAACGAGTTGATAGATGTAATAAAGTAAGGCATCCAGTGGGAATGTTTGGAGAGAACCACCTAAATAATAATGGTAAGCGTGTTATAGAATTTTGTATAGATAACTATATGATAGTAGGTAATACACATTATAAGCATAAAGATGTACATAAGTATACGAGAGTAAGGGAAAGTAGGTAGGAAAAATCGATTATAGATTTAGTACTAGTACAAAGCAAGCATAGAAGAGAAATTATAGACGTGGTCGGGAAATTGGTAGTGACCGTTACATGGTGGCGGTGATAATGAAAAATAACACAAAGTTAATCAAAGAGACAATCCCAGAAAATCGAACGTTTACCCAACCAAGTATAAAAGCCCACAAGTTACAAGACCAAAATATTAAAAGTAAGTACCTAAGCAAAAAATTGGAAGATGAGCTAGGAAACCTGGAAGATCTTGAGGAACTGTGGAATTTATTTAATCAAACATCTATAAAGTGGCTGGAGAAGTACGTGGTGTAAATCATGTAGAAAGAAAGAATGTACTGCATAGTGGAACAAAGAAATAAAAGAAGGAATACAGAAGAAAAAACAAATTTGGAAAGAATATCTCAATAATAGAACAGAAATAACTGTACAACGAAAAGAGAAAAATGGTTAAAGAGCTAGCATTGCAAGCAAAGAGAGATACCTGGGAGGAATTGGGAAATAAAATGGAGAAAAATAAGAGGCAACTCACAGTTATTGAATAGAACGTTAAAAAATCTGAGAAAGGCAAAGGCAACGGTTTAAAATGGGTAGAAGATAAGGAAAGTAAAGTCCTAACCACATACAACCAAATAGTGATAAGATGGCGGGAATATTTCATGGATATACTCTCCGGGGATGGAGAAACACATGACCACAACCTCTTAAATACTAGAAATACCGATACACCCGAATATTTAACAGTAAAGGAAGTTGAAGAAGCAATGGGGAAATTAAAGAACGGGGAAAGCGGCTGGGCAGGATAATATTAAAGCTGAAATGATTAAATGTATGGAAAGAAAGGGGAACGAACTCCTACATAAAATATTAGATATAGCCTGGGTCGCAGGAACAATCCCTAGAGACTGGACGGTAGCAGCCATATTTCCAGTTTATAAAAAAGGGGATCCCAGAAACTGCAATAACTACAGAGGAATTTCCATACTTGGGGTAGTAAGTAAAGTATATGAGGTAATTCTGGAGAAAAGACTAAGACTAAGACCTGTAATTGAGACGACACTGGAGGACAACCAGGCTGGGTTTAGACCAGGGAAAGGCACTACATATTTAATATTCCGTTTGAGACAATTATCCAAATGACATTTGCACATAACAATAATTTATTCTTATACTTTATGGGTCTGCAACAAGCCTTCGATGAGGCAGAAAATATGGGAGGTCTTGGAGTAACGAAAAACCAACTTATCTTTATTAGGAGTCAACAAGAGTATCTATGAACTATGAAATCACCAGAAATGTTGTAAGAACAAATAATTAGGTATAAAAGGACTTTATAACTTATAACGGAATACGACAAGCAGGATTGTTGAGTCATTTCTTGTTTATTACACTGGTAGACAAAATTTAAAAAAAAATGTGACAGTGAAATAAGTGGAGCTCGAGTAGGGGTAAGACAATTGACACCAGTAGTGATAAAAGAAATGATTTATGCCAATGACCTACAGTGATACTAGCCAATACGGAAAAGGTGCTGCAAAGGAACGTCACAGCATGGAACAATGCAATAAATGAGTAGGTTACAGGCCAGTGAAATGAAATACTTACGAGCGGCAGCAGGAGTTACTAGAAGGGACAGAAGTAACAACGATACAATTCGCGGGTGGTTTAAAGTGAACTCATTGGAGAACAAAATCGAAAAGGGCAGTTAAGATGGCGGGGTCATCTCACCAGAACGAATGAAAACAGGACAGTGAAGAACATATGAAAGATAGGCGTGGATAAAAGAAGAAAAAGGGCAAGACCCAGGAGAACTTGGAACGAAGGAATGGACAAAATTCTACAGAAAAAGAACCTACACCGAAGACAAGCCGAAATATTAGCGAGGGACAGAAGTAGGTGGAGAAACGCACTACACCTTCACACCTCTGCGCCGTAAGGTAGAAGAGGACCGATTATGTATGTCTGCAATGCTATTTTCATAATCTTTATCTTGTAGTCTACTTTTACTGGTGTTATTTACATTTATGTCTGTTGCTTACAGAAACCAATTTCTATCTCCAATAAACCCCTTCTAAGTAATTTGAATATAAATAATAGTATATAAAAATTTGCAAGTCGCCATATTACCATAATAAACATTTGGACTTCACCCCGCATACACTCGGTGACTCACAGTGAAGTCCAGCTTTGAGTGTGACCGCCTAGCAAGTATACGCAGCTTAGAACCATTTTTTCCCTCATAAGATGGTCGAAGTGGAAAAAGACTCGAACCGGTATCATGTGGACTATATCCGGTCCTCACCCCAAGAAAACACCCAGAGTCAAGGAACCATCCCGAGTTTTCAACACCTGTACCAGGTATATTGTCGAGCCGATTTTAGGTGGCAAAATAACCCCAATCGTTTGTCGAACCAATTCATGGCGGCAAATAACCCCGTGAAGCCATCCCTGCTCGCCAGTCCAAAAGAGAGGGGAACGTAACTTAAAACCAAAGAAACCACAGGAAACTCTGGGGTACCACCCGCACAGGTATTCCCCTAAAACGAGGATATTGAATATCAGCCTCAGGAGCATCAAATCAGCAGCAACCATAGTTCGTTTTTATATATTTAGTAAAAGAAAAATTTTGTAATACGTAATATGTAATATTTGTAAATAAACCAAACCTCGAAACCCTGGCTTATGATCTACACACAAAAGGCAATTGCAATTGGAAAATAGAAATTAAAAACCCCCGTTACGTTGTAATTTATACATTTCTCTGCCTTTACAGTTCCAATTTTTGTACAATTGCTTTCTGTTGTTCTCACTACTTTTATATTTTTTGCAGGGTTTACAGTTTAGTGTTTTAGTAGTAGAAGTATTCCATGTAATCATATCTGTTTGCCATACTCTACTCCTATTTTAACCACTTTAAGTGGGGCCATTTTTCTCTTCTTTTTCTTCGATGTGCTCGTCTTACCAATACAGCTTTCTACTTCCCTCGGTCTCTTCAATGTACAACCTTATGCGACTATATTCTTCTTCTGTTGTTTTCTTTTTAACCATTAATTTCGTTTTCTGGCTAATTTTAAGTTTTTTTATCGGCGAACTTACTGCCTTCCGCCTGTTTTTCCCGAATGATGTTATAGTAATTTTCTTATATAGTGTAGATGTTTGTGATTCACAGTCTAGTCCCCTTTTTGGTTTTACATTTTGGATAATAGCATTCGTGTGTACTGATACCAGATATATTTATGTATACGTTTGTGTGGGTGCACTTTTTAGATGCTTTTAATTTTAATTATTCTGAAACGTCTTACCCAAGCAGACCCTGAAAAGAAAGCATTTTTTCGCCCAGGCACACCCGGAGAAATTATACAGTTTCAAATCCCCGGCCCTTAGATGGACTCGCGCCATTCTTCCGACATCAAAGGGATTTAAAGGGTTCTCGAATTTGACTGGTTGCTTAGTCACGGCATCGCTCTTGACAGCTGAATGGAAAAAATACGGCGATTAAGGTATGATGGATCGACTTTTGTTGCAGCGCTTTGGAAATAATTCAGGTGTTGGAAATGGATTAGGTGTAAATGGCACCGCGACAAACCTCCCGAGCACAATGAAAGAGTAATGATAAGGTCTTGGGCCTAATTCCGAACGCGGCCTTTGAACCGCGCTAAAAAATGAGTCGCGGCTGGAAACTTCATCTCGTAAGCGCCGTAATGGGGTTTAATTCCCGCTTATTAATTATGCCGCGATTTTTAGCGGGGGCTCGCGGCCTCGGCGGTTCCGGAAGCTCAAAAACAGCTTTGTTCCCGGCGTCTCACAACGCCGCCGCAGGCTGAAAAGTTCGGTTTCGATAAATAGCGAGCCGATATTTTTCCTAGTTGATATTCCCCCAGCGTCGCCAGCCAGCGAATTATTTTTCCGCTCATAATGTGTCCTGCCGCTTCCGCTTGCCTAGAAAGCTAATGTGATCTGCCGCCCCCGCAACTTTGTTTTGATGAACTTTTAAACAGGCGAGAATATAGTGCGAAGAGGAAGCGAACGAGTATTCCTTGTAACAGAAAATCCATAAGCCATTCGGAGGGCCGCAGTTTCGAAAATGCGCGGGGCGATTTAGGGTGCAAATTTTGTTGAAATTACCTGCTTTGTCGGAAACGAATTTTAGAATTATCAACTCTTCGACGTGTAAAATTTCAATCCCTTTTTATTCTCAGATTCTTGGAAGTTAAGAGTACGTTATTAAAAATTAATTTGAGGTTTTAGGGAAAAACTCCTTGCTGCTAATTATTCTTTCCGTCTTTGTCAAACAACTAAGTGAAAATTAAACTTTTAATATTTTATTCAAGAGTGCTTAAAATTAACTCGTACACGCTACAATGCCCACATTTAATTATTATAATTTGTTAACTTAATGCAGTTCCGGTTTCAGAAAAAAATACACGAAGGTTTGAGCTACAAAGAAAAAATTTACAATATATTGTTATACATTCGTTCTCTCTGAGGGTTAGGTCGCTACATCCAAATTAACTACTACTATAAACTTTTTTTTACTGTCATTAATTATTGAAGTTCCTCTCCTCTGTATATCGTTATTTTGCTAATGGGATTTGACAAGTGAATTATTTTTAACTGACTGAGCCTACACAAAATCAAAATGGTTTCCTAACCTGGAAAATACATAAACAAGCCCAGAATGTCCACACAATTACCGCTGTTGATATGCGAAAATTATCAAACGTAATTATTCTGCGTCTTAAGACAAAACACTTCTACCCACGCCCCACGCCACGAACCGGAAGTGACACGCTAAAGGAATGCTAACAAAGCACAATCACAAAACTAACACTTTTAGGAGACAAATTTGACTCTTTTGATGGCTTCTCTGTTAAAAATAGGGCTACCTGCCCCGAGCTGGAACTCCCATGATGCTCCGAACCACTCGCCGTTGTATACCTGCAGTTAGCAAGGCTCAAATCTGCGCTCGGACCCACCTGGTGATTGGCTGCAACTCTCGGACACTTCTTAAATTGATTCCTTTGAAGCTGGGGCCATACATCTAGGGCTCCGCTGCACTATACCTAGATTGCTTGCTTACACACTCGTACATAAACTTATAAAACTGGCTGGACCTTCGCAGAATTATATCCAAATAGCACCGCTTCCAATGGACTAATTCAACGCCTCATATTTACTTGGGCGGAAGCGCAAATCAAGGCACAACTTCCACAAGTGCACAGGACACAATCACTAAATGCAACACTACTTTTAGTTAATTCGGATATTTATTTACACACAGAAATAACTTATTTTGGGGTAGCTAGGCAAAACACCACCAAAGCTCTTGAAGAAGCCACTCCAATTGTTTTGTTTACAGTTTACTTTTTGTTGCATGAAATGCCAAGCCTGCTGTAATTTTAATTTGTTTTTAACAAAGATAGAGCTATTCTATAACGTCAATCTATCAATTATTTTGGTGGCCTACGCTATTTTATAACACATCTGAATTTTAAATTATTACATTTACTGGACATTCTTATAATAAATATCTGTTTTGTTGGTTGAGTTATTAATTACTAATGATTATCATTCGAAATATACAGCTACTAAAATGTGTTCATAGCAGTATATTAGGTATAGAATCTTTAAGAATCCAAATTGGATCAATCAAAATTTCAGAAGCATATACGAAAACTATTAATAAAACAATCTTGGCAATTCTAAAGATGAGAGAATTAATTTTCGCAAAGAATGGACAACTCAATATTTGGCTCGAAAATTTATAATTTTGCAAAATTCAATTTCAAAAGTATAACAACTCAAACATTCAAAGAACTTATATCTAGAGTGCATAAATAAAATAATATTACTAAGTAGTAATAATTCCCATAGTAAACTAAATTACTGACAAACAAAAAATTAATCGCTGTAAAAGATTCACTGAAGAAAAGATCTACAAAACTGAATAATTTCCTTTCTAGTTAAAATAGCAGAAAATTCCAATATTGAAGGATAAATGAGTCAAAACATGATAAGAAAACTTTTCACTTTTATGTCCCAAAAAGGTGAAATTCCAAATAAACATATAACAGCAAACATGAACTTGGAGCAACAAACTTGAATGAAAAAAAAAACAAAATAAAATTAGAGCATCAATCTGCAACACTGTAACGAAACATAAAAATAACAAACCTATTAACACCCACCTATTAATGAAGATTTTTTAATAAAAGCTAAAAAATAGTAAGCAAAGCGCGACAAAACTAAAAAAACAGAGATAATAAATAGAAAATATGACAACTAAAAAATTATTAATTTACTGAGTGATACAGACACATACAACAAAGAAATAAGAGATTCCACCGACACATTATGAAACTCTAACAATAAAATATTGCGCACGTTGGTTTACAAATAATTACATAGGTAATATGGCAATATGCAATTGTTCCTAAAATGTATCCTCTTCCAAAATTACAAAATCTTCTTCGCAAACCCACTATAGCATCTTATATGAACCCTTTATAAATATTTATCCAACATTCTAATTTTAAAAAAACAGTTTTAAAGACTCTTGTACATTATCCTTGTTATCATAGAATATCGGCTTAGAACGCGTAGTCTCTGTGGATAAGCAAACAGCGTTGTCTGGTCTAATGTGCCTTACAAAGATCCACGCTATGGCCATGTTCTTTAGTGGTTTGTGTGGTTCGAGTACTTTGAGAACGAGGCTGCTTAGGCAGATTTGGCCTTGTGCTGTTTGTGCACACATATTGAATAACGTTTCGACCTTGCAGCTTGCATTAGGTTGACAGTCGCACTAAAAACTGAAGGTCGGTGTGGGATTATTTATAGTCCTCTGTGCCAGCCGCTCGGAGTGACGTAACGCTGATTGATCATTCAAATGCAGCGTAGTCCGTGGGACGTGGCCGTATGACGTGATTCTAATGCTTTAAATCGTGTATCATAGGAGTCCACATTTTACTAAGCTTGAAGCCATCTCTCCTGTTTACATTATTTGGATGTTTTTCTATTTCTATGGCTTTACGTATCACTCGTGGGAAGTAGTAAGGTATTCTGGCAAGTACTCTGGCGTGCTCAAATTCTAAGGTGTTCCCATTTATCAATGTATGCTCAGCTACGGCTGATTTTGTAATGCGTTTCTGTTTGCAACCGCCTTTATGTTCTTGAAGTCTTTGGAACGACCAGTCTGTCCAATGTAACTCGAGCCGCAAGAACAAGGAATGCAATGGGTTCATGATGGTCAAAGAATGACCAGAAGACGCCCTAGAGAAAGAAAAAAAATGCAATTTTCCGTATAGCGACATACGGCTCTCACTCAAGGTGTGATAGTGTGTGGGGCTTTGTCTTAATAATCATATCTTCAAGAACAGGTAAATCCCACTTTTCAGCAGGACAATGCACAACCGCATATCTCGAGTGTTACTATGGAGTGTGGGATATGGTAGGACGGAAAATGAATGATTTCCAGTCACCCCCATATGGTGTAGATGTTCTTCAAAATAGTAGAAGCTAGGGGTAGCATACCTCAGGCTAGCTTTGATTCGCTTATTTCCAGTATGCCTAATCGACTAGCTGAATGGGCAAAGAATAGCGGAGAACCGACACATTATTAGTCTTTACATAAATTGTTGCAATTAGAGTTTGTTGAACTGTTTATTGTTTATAGGAGATACAGAGGGTTCTTTAATTCACTCCGAATCCAGATTTGTACCTTTAGGGGTTGATAAGGGCAAAATCCTGAAACACGTTTCTAGGCATTTGCATTGACAATCTTTTCAAGTAAACACCAAGTCGATATATCATCGAACCTAAGAGATTTTAAGGAACTTGGGAAAACACATTTTACCCCTTTTCACCCACTTAAAAGTCGAATTTCAAACAATCCCTTCTTAGCACTACCTTACGTAACAAAATCAACCTTCCACCCAAATTTCAAGTTCATAGTACCAGTGTTTACGGCTCTGCCGATGACACTGTAATATGCTTCAACGCTAATACGAGGGAAGAACTATATACTAAGATTAATAAAAGACTGAGTGATATAACAAAATGGTTAGACTCTACTCTTTTAATATTGAATGTTGAAAAAACTGATGTGTTTCATTTATATCTTATAGGAAAATTACCCCATATTACACAGAGTATTAAATATCCTCATCCCGTAATTAATAGTAGTTTGAAATGGAATATACATATATCTGATTTATGTGGAAAAATTAGAAAATTGTGACAATAGCATGACCAGAAACAAACGCTTTGTATAATGCTGATTTAACTACTGGGATCGCTACAATACTGGATATTATTTAACTAATGGAAACTTAATTAAAATATTGCGATCGACAAATATCAGTGATTACGTAATTAAAGCATTGCCTAGGTGACAACAATTGCAGTAAGTAAATACACCTCACAAACAAAAAACTGTCAGAGAACGTGTTTGTCGGAAGTGCACAGAAACCAACGATATTAATTTCAATCTTTTAGGATCAACTTTCCTGACCTTTTTGTTGCTTTTTCAATGGAAACTAAAGTTTAACTCGAGTTCTTAGCAAGTCCCACGATGCCGGGGCCTCTCTTTCTTCGTTGGCCTGCAAACACAAGCCGCTGAACGCTCTCCAGAACGACTCCTGGACCTCGAACGCTGCGAAAAACAACTCCAATTCAGTCGTCATCTCACACTAGGGCTCCAAATGCTTTCCACGAACGTTGCTGCCTACCTCTATCGCACAGGGGCGCCAATTACACTGCTCGAAACACAATATCAGAAAAACCACCCAACATTCAATGCACAAATTAAGCACTTTTTAAACTGCTGCAACCTGCTACAGCACTTTTAAAAGGTATGCGATGTGTCAAGCGAGTTTAAGCGGTGTTATATCCCCAAGAAGGGTGGAATCAAGAACGTAACGATAGGAAAGGGTAGCAGTACGGCACACGTAGCTTTATTACAAACGAATTAGCATAAAAGAGGTTCCCATTTATAATCCGTCCCAATAGGCGTTAATTGAAGATACCAGCTCCACGATACGGAATTCCTCACCTAAAAACTTCACATAAAACGTCACTTAATAATTTTTACTTGCCCGGCAAAGACCTCTAATTGCCTCCGCAAAAACTCTCACTTGTTGCCTTCTCAAACTCTGCGGGATGAATTCTCAAGCCAAATGAAAGCGCGCCTGTGCGACTCAACTCGCTTTCTCTCTCTAACTCATATAAAACGTACGGATTGCGGCATGTTGTCCAACTTAGTGCAACGCTAACATCAGATTTTGCGCGAAGAACGGGGGAGACCCGGTAAACGAAACGGCGGCGCTTTGTCGACGAAAAGTAGTTAAAATAAGATAAGCCGACTTATGTCATCCATGCGGTATACAAACACATCTCAATTTAAAGCAAGCATATGTGAATTTGAATAAAATGCTGCCCAAGGTATGACAACACAAATGGACCGGGAAACGCTAATATTTGAATGGATCAGAATTAAGTTTTAAGACATGGCCGAGCTATTAATTTGGCCTTAGATGAAGCGGAAAAAGTTCTAAAATTTAGGATGCAAAAGCGGAAAAAGGCGGAAAAGTGATAATGCAAAAATTGTCCTTACACATATTTACACTAAATTCGGTAATACCTTTTATAGCCATCTTATAGGCTAAACATTAACTGTAGTGTTAATTTAGGACCACAACTATATAAAGTTTTGACAAAGAATGTTAGTAATCTGCCTCTTAATAGATTTAAGATAAAAATTAAGAATATATTAATGCAAAATCCATTTTATACTTTAGAGTTTAGACGAATACTGTGATTTCTTCAAGAACGCAATTGTTAATTAAGTTGTACGATGTAGCATGACGAAGCTGTAAAATTGAGCTTTACATAAATATTATTATTATAACTAGCAATTGAAGACATATTCAATTCTCACTGTTTGTATGTATTATATACTAGTACACACATATTTTACTAATATTTTATTTAAAATGTTAAAAAAATATCATAGCAAATATTTTCTTATAGCACCAATATCGGAGTGGAAATTTCTGATATGTATAACACTTGATGTGCAAACTTTAAACTCACTGGTAATTGCATTTCGCTTCACATGTACGCATCCTTTATTTTGAATACTATACAACACATTAGCTTTCACATTAGAGCCACTCAAGCTCCAACTTTTTAATGACTGTCGCAGCCAAAGCTAATTTGATGGGTGAAAAGATAATTTTGGAGAAGCTCGGATAACCAAAGGGCAAGATCAATTGTTAATTCGCTGCTGCATCGCTGATGTAGGACGGAGAGCGTCCTTTACTCATTTACAGGGCAATTTTTTGTTGTCACCCCCTTATCAACCGTTATCGCGCCGGTGACAACGTCGTTCCTGCGTAAAGGTTTTAAATTTTAGATTATCCGGACGCGACCCTTTTCAAACGACAACTTTTCACTAATTATGAGAGTTCGTGTCCTGGCACAGAAGCTTGTGTTGGTGAAAAATAGCTGCAGAAAGAAATAATACATGTGCCATAAGAATACGTATGGATTTCTATCGAAATATCCCGTATTTTAAGTGTCACTAAACTTGGGCGGGTAACCCAAAATTACGGCCAACTTATGCACACGTCCACAGATAATCACCGCAGCCGTCTAGACCGGCACTTAACTAATGCAATTATTATTACGCTCTCGTCTTGGTACAGTGGAAAAATGCGCCGTAAACGAGTATGGGCCGTTTATATTTCACTTTTAATTTACGCCATACCATATAGGTCCATCACATGGCGTCCATAAATTTCCTCAAACCATATTTGTGCGCGCGACTGAAATACGACAGCGTTTGTTTACGTTAAAAATCAGTGTTGAGTTTCAAGTTCCATATGAGGGCAGTAAAAAACTATCGGGGAGACGTTGTCGCACTGTCAACTGACATGTAGCGAGGGATTAGATAAGCCACAATTTGTCTCCGAATCTTTTTTGTGGCTGAAGTCGTGTAGGTATCTAGCTGTGTCGTACAAATGATTATTACTAATTATCTTGTTTTCTTGCTCGTGTGCGAGCTGTGTTAGCCAGACGACTTGCATGTAAATTCAGATTGTAAGGTTTTGAAATAAAACGTCGGATAAAAATAGTACACGCCTGTAAACACTGCAGAAACTAGTCTTAAACCAATTAATTTCACCAAACAATAAACTAAATCACATGTTCAAACCACAAAAAAAAATTAAAGAAATTTATTAGAACCAAAACACAGCTTCAGCCTGTGCAAAACTGATGAAAATCCTAACCTGATAACCTCGAATTGGACATAGACTTACAGTGCCACCAACATATTATTCATACATTTGAATTTCCACAGCCGGGGACGGCTGTGGAAATTATGGACTTTTTTTAATAAACATGTAGTTACACATAGATAATATTCGCTTATAAAATTGCGATAAATACAGCCAATTGCTCCTAACTCAACGTGATAATAGTAAAATTAACAAACAAATGGATAATTACTTTGTATTGAATTAAATCAGGTACTAGGTACCGCTTTGAATTAAAGTTCGAATAGCTGAAATAAACACAGGTAAATTCCGGTAGAAATATGAACAATGTTATTTTAAATCTGTCACTAACTCGTTAAAAGCAAAACTAGAAACATTTGGTCGTCAACGTATGGAATACCAATCAGCCCCTTTCAACATAATTTGTAGGCTTGCAAATTAAAAGAAACAACAATGAAATCTATAATGTTAAACTACCCCAGAACTGTGCTGCACAAACTAAACCAACACATGTTAAAAGAAAAATCCCATCAAGTGATAAAGATTTGGACACACCAAGAACTATTATTACCAATGTCCAAGATGCCTAAAATGTACAGATAATATAACCATTTAACAAAGTTGTCAATATTAGAATTAAATTTCGTCTTAGACCGCGTCGTCTTTGTAGATAGTCACCCAGCATTTGTTGGCTTAAAGTGCCTAACACCTTGTGAACGCAAACAAAGGTTTATGTAACTCTTACAAGCCAGCCATGATTCGGTCCGTGTTATTAGAGTACCTTGTTCGCAAGGGCACATTATGCCAACAAATGCTGGATGTTTATCTACAAAGACGACGTGGTCTAAGCCGAAATTTAATTCTAATATTGACAATTCGAGTAACCGCGAAAGCCTCAAACATTATATAACCCTTAACAAAGGCCTGTCCAAAAAATAAAAAAGCAAAGAGATGACATATGAGAACTGTGGAGGTAAACTCGCTGATCATTATAGGAATGCCGGGGCCACAAACAATTACAACAAAAACTTTACCCGGTACTGCGACAGAAAATCGACAATAGACTTATAAGATTAGTACTCTATTCTCAACAAGCAAAACAGAACTCCCAAGAGATACAATTCACGAACAACATAAATCAACCCAATATCATCACTATACCACAACAAACAAGTGAGATCAGTGAACTCAAGGACCTGATCAAAAAATTCTTGATGCAGATGAGCGCCATCTCGGTGGTGCGTTGGATAGGATGCCAAACGTGCAATAAGCAAGTCCTTGGTTGGAATCCATGGATAGGCGGAATCTTTTCCTCAGTCCGCTGGATCGGTGCTGATCTGGGTGACCATTCGACGTTGGGATATAATTAACGTCGCTCTACTCTGAAAACTGGTCTATGAGGCAAATAGAGTAACAAGACTACACACAAAACATATACACACACATTACTTGAGGTAGCACAATAGCCTAAGTGCGCGTTTTCTGAACAAAAAATGATTGAATTGATGGTTGCCCTGAATCCGAAAAGTGAAGATAACACTAATTAAATGAGCTTCCTCAGGGACTGCAGAAGTCTATGTCCTTAAATGTAATTCGTGGACGCAACGCTTATCACGAAAGCCTTTAGCCAACGCAGCATATTATAAATACATAAAATCAGCGCTTTGTCAAAACGTTAAATGCATTGGTTTAACGCCGTGGGCGTGAATATTAACTTAGATCCGTATACTATTAGCGGCTTTAGAAAAATGTGTGCAACCATGGGAAATCTGCACACCACCAAAAACGAAGAAGGAATCGCTTTTCTGCGTAAATACGCCATAAATGTTACTTCCAAAGAAAGGATGGTGACGGCTAGAGAGGAAAATCCTTCATAAGCTCCTGCCGACAGCGAATCATTTTCCTAGATGACAGGAAAGCAAATGCCACAATTCTTGAAAAATTTACAAACAATAAGCTACAGCTTCTCTTTATATGTGAAAGGAAAATTCACCACGAGACAACCTGCGAAGGCATTAAAAAGAGCTGCAACTTAACGCAAACCAAATTTTGTGCCGCTATGAAAATAAAACAATATAGAACGGAATTAGATCTTTCTTCGGGTCACACGCCTATTTTTATAACAATGTACTCACAAACTGACGCTATTTACTAGATATACTAATAGGATGTATTTAGATAACAGCTGAACGAGTTAATAAACTTCGCTACCTTTAAAACCAGAGCAACGCTGTGGATTGAATCACACAAGCTATATACAAAACCTGCCTAAAAAGCAATTCCTGATTACAGAATAACTGAAATCGCACACATATTTTCTGCAATAATTAAACAAAAACATTTTAAAAACGTAATTGCGCGAACGTTGGCAAAGGACAAAATCGGAAATCAATGAAAGAAAATTCAACAAGGGAGACTTTGGCGACAAGAGCCGTTCGTATCTCAGATGAGGAAAATCTAGAGAGAGAAAAGCTACATCTGTTTGACTCTTTACAAAAGAACGGATACACAACTACCGCCATACGAAAAGCACTAAACAAGACTATGACACAAAAGGCTAAAGAAGAATCCCCACCTCTGGAAGGATTAACATTTCTACCTTACGTTAAAGGCTCGACTGATAAGATAGGACGTGTCCTGCAACGATGCAACATTAAAACTGTGTTCACGAGCAAGGAAACTTTGGGTAACAGCTTCAGATCAGTAAAAGACAAGATTCCAAGTTTAAAAACCGCTGGCGTATATCGCATTCCTTGTTCTTGCGGCTCGAGTTACATTGGACAGACTGGTCGTTCAGTTGATCTAAGACTTCAAGAACATAAAGGCGATTGCAAACACAAACGCATCACAAAATCAGCCGTAGCTGAGCATACGTTTACAAATGGGCACACTATAGAATTTGAGCAAACCAGAGTACTTGCCAGAATACCTCACTACCTCCTGCGAGTGCTACGTGAAGCCATAGAAATAGAAAAACATCCAAATAATATCGACAGGGAAGATGACTTTAAGCTTATTAAAACGTGGACCCCTGTGATACACGATCTAAAGCATTACAATCACTGTGCGTCATACGGTCACGCCCCACGGATTACGTTGCACTCGAACGACCAACCAGCGTTACGCCACTCCGCGCGCCTGGCACGGAGAACTATAAATAGCTCCACACCGACCTTCGGTTCTTAGTACGACTTTCACTCTGATGATGCAAGCTGGAAAGTCTTGCGAAAAGTGAGTGAATATGGATGCACAAACATCAAAACGGCCAAATCTGCCTAAGTATCCTCGTTCTCAAGATACTCAAACAACACGAGCCACCAAAGAGCATGACCATCGCGAAGGTTTTTGCTCGACTTCACAAGGTGTAAGGCACATTAAGCCAGAAAATGCTTGGTGTTCATATCGTTTTCACTGTTAATTTGAGATCCTAGATATTTGAATTGCTGCACTATTTCAAAGTTATTATCTTCTATTGTGTAATTTTGGCCAAGTCTTCTTCTTGGTTTTGTGGGTAATAGTTTGGTCATTCTTTCATTTACCTTCAGTCCGATTTTACTGGCCTGTGTTTCCAATTTGCTAAAGACTTCACTGATTTCTTGTTCTGTTCTGGCCACTAGATTAATATCGTCTGCGTAAGTAATTATTTGATGTGACTTGTGCATTATTGTCCTGTTGATGTTATCGCTGGTGCTTCTTATTGCCTTCTCTATCAGTGCCATGTTGAATAGGATCGGCGCAAGTCTATCTCCCTACCGCACACCTTTAGTAGTTAAGAAACTGTCTGTCATTTGGTCTTGTATTCTCACTACAGCCTTCGAGTCTGTCATTGTTGTTTTGGTTAAGCTTACAAACTTGCTTGGTATGCCAAAAGCTTCCATTATATCATATAGCCTGCTCCTGTCTATACTGTCATAGGCTTCCTGGAAGTCAATGAATAACTCATAGATTGGTACATTATATTCTCACGATTTTTCTAATAGTTGTCGGGTGGTGAAGATTTGGTCAATGGTTGATCGTCCTTCTCTGAACCCTGCCTGATGTTCCTCTATGATTTCCTTTCAATATTCTACTATTCTTTGTCGTAGTATACTTGTGAATATTTTATATGTTACACAGAGCAGCGATATTCCTCTGTAATTGTTGCAGTTACGTTTGTCACCTTTTTTGTAAATGGGACATATGATCGCAGTGTTCCATTCTTCTGGAATTCTTTATTCTTTCCCCATCTCGGTGATCAGTTTATGTATTTGTTCCGCTAGTGCTTCCCCTCCTTTTCTTATTAATTCTGCTGAGATATTATCTATTCCAAGTGCCTTGTCGTTGTTCAGCTCTCGTATACTTTTAATTACTTCATCATAAGTAGAGTCTGTTATCAGTGGTTGTGCAGTCGAAATTTCTTCCTTTTCATAGTTACCACTTTCTCTCTCTTTTTGTTTCAGTAGGCTCGTAAAATGTTGGCGCCAGATTTTCATAACGTCTTCTATTTTTACTATGCATTTTCCTTCCTTGTTTTTACATATAGATAGCCTTGGATGGAAGTCTTGTTTGGTGTTTCTTATAATGTTATATAGCCTCTTGGCTTCTTTCTTTCTCTGTGCTTGCTCCAGTTCTTGCATTTGGGAATCCAGCAGTGCTCTTTTCTTTCTTCTCATTAGCTTCTTGGTGTTCCTTCTCAGTTCCTCGTATTCTTCTTTTCTATTCCTTGTTGGTCTTTGGATTAGTTTGCTTCTGGCTTCATTTCTTTTGTCTACTGCCTTTCTGCATTCTTCGTCCCATCATGCTACCTTTGATTTTCTCGTTCTATTCCCAACTTCTGTTTCTGCTGCATTTGTGATACCTTCTCTTATCATTTCTCACCTTTGTTCTACTGTTATGTGGGCTTCATATGTTTGTAACTCTGTCATACGTTCCTTGATCATTTGTTGGTAGTTCTCTTTTACTTTCTCATCTTTTAGTTTGTTCGTATCCAAACGCCTTGTTCTTTTCGTGCGCATTGATTTTGCCTTGTCGATTCTTTCTCTCAATATTGCCTTAATTAGCTTGTGATCGGACTCTGATATCGCTCCTCTCATTGTGCTTGTGTCTATTATACTTGAGTTATGTCTAGCTGTCACTGGTTTATGGTCGCAATTAATGTTTACCTTTAAAATGTTACAGGCTAAATCGGCATTTACGACAGTAAAATCAGGTTGCACGTAGCAGCTGCTTTAGTCTGAAAATTAAAAAAATCGGCTTGATGATGCACAAGCAAAAATCACCCTGACTACGCTACAACAGTCCCTATAACAAGGAGTATGTCAGTTATTCTCCTCGAGAGAAAGGGTTCGATTCGGTAATATGTGAGTTAGGCCGATATGCTGTTGAAATAGTTATTAATTTTTTGAACAAAACATGAAGGGGGAGGGGCCTCAATAAACTTTTTTTAGAAATATTTTAAAAATTGTTCCTTGGAAGTCTGATCTGAGGAACAGTAGTTTGGTTTGGTGACAGCTGTGTGCGACGTCCAAGCTCGCCCATCCAAAAACCTACCTTGTTATTAATTTCTTGTAGGCCGCTATCACTCCTTACACAAATAAATCATAAAATAATATGCAATGGGACGTCGCATGCAAACGCCGTAAAATAAAAGCAAAAATTGAGTTAATCTAATTATATTGCTTTTGAATATATGCATGTACTATGAACATAAATTGAACAGTAAGAAAACAGGTTTTTTCTATATCTATCTAATATATAGGGGAGTTCATACGCTGCTACAAGATAACAGTTAATGACTCCCAAACATTTGAACATAAGTTACTCAAACAGACCTAAAATAGAGAACAGGCTACGTAATCATATAATTTCCTTTCCAAAAGCGTCACTGTTTATTTGGACACAACACCGTAAACTATCGCAGCAAAATATGCGAACTACGTCACAATACCTACCATTACTAGGTGATGGAAGCACTAGCCGGTCGATTGCACAGCAAAAATACCCCTACTAGCTGACCTGTTAATTAAGTCGGGAACGGATTAAGGTGACCCGAAAATCGCTGCGCTACGCGTGACGGTTGTTTAGTGGTTGGTTGCTGAATTATAACAAATTTTAAGTGGTTCAAAGCTATTGGTTTTTGCTAAAATTTTACACAGTTTACACCCTTAATATTGTGCATTAGTTATCTAAGTTCCAAGTTAATCGGTGCAGTGTGGTCGAAATCTCAGCAAATTGTTTAAAATGCAATAAGCCAATAACAAGTCGCGCGCCAGGTATTCAATGCCAGGGTCAGTGCGACGGCGTTTATCACAACAAATGCTCTGGCCTGTCCGCTGATATGATATCATCTATTAAAAACTCGAGAGAATTATCTTGCAGATGTCCATCGTGCACTGAGTATTCGAGTACCAACAAAAAGATTCGTTTGCTACATCTAGTAGCATGCCTAGGATGTCTTCTCAATTTTCTACCCAAGGAGCTGGGAGCGAACTTGGAACGCTTCCCGATGTTCTTACAGCTTTAAAGAACTTAACGCTGCAAAATGCAAAACTTACAAGATCGGCTGATTTCTTCTGTAATAAAATCAGCGATTTTGAAGCCATCATTGTTAACTTTCAAGAGCAGGTCAAATTAATCAATAAACTAAATAATGAAAATGCTACTTTAAACAAGGAAGTCACCTTCCTAAAACAAAAAGTCAACGATTTAGATCAGCGCGCTAGGGCCAACAATCTTCAGTTCCAGGGTATTCCTGAAAAACCTAATGAAAATCCTCTAGATCTAGTGATGAAAATATGCAGTGATTTAAGAGTCGACATTGCTGCCAAAGACATCGACTTTTCGCACCGAGGCCAATCTTTTAGCAAGAGCAAGGATTCTACCAAAAGTATCGTTGCAAGGTTCCACTCCAGGATAATACGCGATGGTGTTGTTGCTGCTGTGAAAAACCGTCGTTCCTCCTCTACATCCACCGGCCGTAGTTTTTCATTTAAAGACGTCTTAGACTCAATATACGTAAATGAGCACCTTTCTCTTGAGAAAAAATTACTCCACAAAGAAGTAAGAGATGCTGCCAAATAATTTAGCTACAGGTTTGTGTGGATTAAGGGCGGAAAGATCTTGGTACGTAAAAACGAAAGCTCAAAAATGTATACTATTTTCAATTTCCAAGATATCGATAAATTTATAAACTAAATTAGTATTTACTTCTATATATTCCCGTTCTTAATCATGAACTTTACCGTACTTTACCAAAACGTAAGAGATCTAAGATCAAAATCTGCAAAATTTAAACTAAATTGCAGTAACAGTAACTCTGATTTAATTTTTATTACGGAAACTTGGTTGAATAATAGTGTGTACGATTGTGAAGTGATCGATCTTAACACTTGCAATATATTTCGACGAGATCGTGAGTCATCCGCGAGTGACAAAAAAGATGGAGGTGGTGTCCTGATAGCCACCCGTAAAAATTTCGATTGCTCACTACAGACTGATTGGCGGAGTGACGAGGAAGATGTATGCGTCACTATGAATATATCTCGCACCGCTACAAGTGCGGCCCAAGGACCAACACGTCTACACATTGGTTGTGTATACCTGCCCCCCAACGACGATTATGCTATCTCGTGTTTTAGTAACAACCTTCTTAAAATTGTAAATAAACACCCAAAAGATTTATTTCTCCTCTGTGGTGACTTTAATTTTACGAATGTTGAATGGGTCATAAATAATAATAGTACTTATCTTACTCCGACTGGTGTAGATACCAGATCATCCACACTGCTTGATCTGTGCTCCTACGTTAGTCTTTGTCAATATAATCATGTGGCTAACATGACTTGCAGAACTACTAACACAAAAATGGGCGTAACTTCTTTACTTCGGGTCCTATCAAAAAATGTTATGAGAGTTATCGATAGAACTCCCGGGGTGCTACTAGAACTCCCAGTAGAACTACCCGAACTTAAATTAATAAGATATTTTTTCTGGTTTATAAAAAAAAATTAAATTTTTTTTTGTTAAGAGTTCTAGTAGCACCCCGGCGAGTTCTATCGAAAAGTGTAATGACATTTTCCAATAAGTATGACTGAAAAAGAGTTATAGTGCTATTTGTCCGGAAAATGTGAAGTTAGCACCCCAAATTTTCGATCCACATTTTTTTCTCTTAAATACATAGAACTATTTTTTAAAATAGCAAGGAACTTTAGAACTCTTTGGGGTGCAACGGGAACTCTTGAAAAAAATAACATTTTTTGAAGTTGTGGTGCTAACTTCACAGGGGTCACAAAAGGTGCTGAGCCTGATGGCCTTCCTTCATATTTTGTTAGAAATTGTGCTATTTCTTTATAATACCCACTATACCTTATCTTAAATATATTCAGCAAAATTTTCGAAAGTTTGATTTTCAAGCATATGATTTTCAGACTAAAAAATCGCATCATTCTCGAACAACATGGGTTTATGCCCCATCGCTCTGTTGAATCAAACTTATTGATCTTTACAGATTATATCCTTAAAAGCATGGACGCTCGTATTCAAGTGGATGCAGTGTACACTGATTTTAGCAAGGCTTTCGACAAGATATCTCACAACATACTTGTGAGGAAACTTGCGGGAATGGGCGTGCACGGTGACTTACTCTGTTGGTTTGCCTCATATCTAAGTAATATATCGCAATTCATTTCCACTAAAGGTTATTCATCCGAGCCATTACCTTAACACACCTCCAACTAGCTCAACGGGGCGGTGGTAAAAATGGCGGCAGTCGAAGGAGGAAAGGAGGCGTTACCCTCCGCTAAACAGTTGATTAATTGGAGAACACTTTATTATTGTTACTATTTTGTACAGATTAACTTAAAACTAGAGAATATATACATATAACCCAGAAAAAGAAGATGGCGGATTGTTGTCCGTGGTCGGATGCTGGTGGGATCCTTCGGAGGCGGCGGCTGAAGGGCGCAGCGTCCTAGAAGCGGCTGGGGCTGCAGGAGCGGGCGCTTGTCGTCCTCTTGGGGGCGGCGGCTGAAGGAGCTCGACGTCCGGGAAAGGCGTAGGTGGCAGGTGCGGGCGTTGATCTTCCTCTCGGGGGCGGCGGCTGAAGGAGCTTGACGTCCTGGAAACGCGTAGGCGGCAGGTGTGGGCGATGATCTTCCTCTCGGGGGCGGCGGCTGAAGGGGCTCGACCTCCTGGAAACTGCGTAGGCGGCAGGTGCCGGCGATGATCTTCCTGTCGGGGGCGGCGGCTGAAGTGGCTCGACGTCCGGGGAACGCGTAGGCGGCAGGTACGGGCGATGATCTTCCTTTCGGGGGCGGCGGCAGAAGTGGCTTGACGTCCAAGTTCTACAAAGACGGCTGGCGGCAGAGTCCAGGAAAGCGGCTGTGCTAAGTCCAGTAAGGGCGATAGGCTCTAAGTCCAGCGAAGCGCCAGCTCGGGAAACGGCAGAGTCCAGAAGGGCAGCTTTCCCGAATGGATAGGCAGAGTCCAGATAGGCAGCTAGTCCAGGCGGGGCAGCTTCCTTCTAGGTGGATTCGACTGGAGGCGGCTGTTGATCCTTGGATGGCTGTTGGTTGCTGGGACTCGGACCGAGAGTGATTTTCTGATGCCAGGGTTTCTCTATTTAAAGGGGCCAGCTCCTTTGTGCTTCGCTACCTCGATGCTTATTGGCCCGTGGCGCGAAGACACATTTCTGGGGGCGCTCATTTATTCGATTGGGGTCATGCTTAATGCTAATTTTCTGGCGCGTTTAATTAGCGGTTTGGTTTTAGCTGCATTGTCTTGCTGGACAAAAAACTTAAATTTTGATACTAGACACGGCCTGGTTTTATTAAGAATTCACGGTGCTCCGATTCCAGCGCGGCAATTTAATTAGCGCGTTCGAGCAGTATTTTAATCGTACTGTTTTGTCCGATTCGAGATTTCACTATGCTCAGATTATGGTGCGGCCGCTCGTTTTAATTAGCGCGCGATTAGCGGCTTGATTTTATCCACATCATATTGCTCGTAAATCCACTTGAATTTTAAATCCCGACACGACGTGATTGGGACGCATTATGCGAGTGTGCAATGCGTGATGCTCATTTCCTGGCGCGTCTAACTAGCGGGTTGAATTTGGTCGCATTATATTGCTGGTAAATTTACTTGAATTTTGCATCTAAACACGACGTGATTGAGACGAATTATGCGGTTGTGTTCATTTAATTTTTGAATCGAAACCCGACATGAAAGGGATGAATTTCCCTCCGCGTGCCGTTAATTTGCTAGATTTTGGATAGTGTCGCAGTTCTTCGTCTTCCTTGTAGTTTTGCGCCATTTTTGATACGCAACACTGGATAGTTCAATTTCCGCGGCACCAATAATTAGAATAAATGTTGCCGTTTCTGCATATATAATAGTTTGCCCGAGCGCCCTTAAGGGCTCTTTTTGGCCAGTGACCGGTGACGGTTGGTTTCGGCCTTTATTACGCCGGTCAGTTAATTTTATGATTCTGGAAGAGAGCACCCAAAGATCTGTTACCCCGCTCCGTAAATTATGGTCCCGGCGAGTGCTTGGACACTTTTGGATGCTTTCATTATGTAGCTTAATTGTCGTTTTCCCGTCCCATGCGTTTTTCGAGTACTTGCTCTGACGTTTTTACAAACACAAGTGAGTGACGGATAACGGCTTGAGCTTTTTTGAGCGGACTCGTTACTGCTTTTTGGAATTGATTGCTTCCGCCCTTATTTTCTTGGCTACCAAAATGATTTATGCAAAGGCTCGAGAATTGTCATCTGGGCTGGTTTCTGTAGAATTTGGGATTTTTATGGCTCATTGTTCACCATCGATACGAGTTTGACGGCTTAATTTTTAAATTCCGGCTGACGATCGTATCAACCTTTAACATCGGGAGTGCCTCAAGGTTCTCACTTGGGCCCACTCCTCTTTTTAATATTTATTAATGACATAAAATCATGTTTTAAATTTGTCAAATATTTGCTGTTTGCAGACGATCTAAAAATATTTTTTTTGATATTAAATAAGAACGATCATATACTTCTACAACGTGATCTGAACTCTTTCTCCGAATATTGTCAAAAAAATAAACTCCAACTTAATCTTTCTAAATGTTTTACCTCTACTTTCACATGAAATACCATCATTAGTCATTTTAATTACACCATCAATAATAACCCGCTACATAAAGTATCAAATATAAAAGACTTGGGTGTGATTCTTGATTCCAAATTAAGCTATATCGACCACATCGATACTTTAATACACTCCTGCAATAATCTTCTAGGTTTTGTTGTACGAACTTGTAAGCCATTTCGGAAGATTTCTTCATTTAAGACCGTTTACAATACCGACATTCTAAGTAAGTTGAGTTTCTGCTCAATCATATGGAGCTCCTTTTAAGAGGCGCACAAACTACGCTTACAAAGGATTCAAAATAGATTTGCGAGATTTCTAAATTTTAAAATAACGGGTTCATATGAAACAAAAAACATAACTACTTTGTGCGCGTCGTTAAAACTGACACCACTCGATATTAATAGAAGAAACTCTGAAATCATCTTTTTGTATAAAATTGTTAATAATCTTGTTGATGCTCCCGATTTACTAAAATTAGTAGTATTTAATATTCCTACAGTCAATTTGCGCTATGCGCTTTTATTTAAACTCAATTATTCACCTACTAATGCGGGATACAATTCCACAGTGAATCGTATGCTGAGAAACTACATTGAGCATTTCAACTCTCTGGATCTGTTTGTTTCCAGCCTTCAAACCTTTAAGTACAAAGTAAAGACATGTGGTGCAATTATTATGTAATAAGTATATTATTATCTTTATTTTCAAAACTATTTTTTATATTGTTTTGTTACTGTATTCTAACTTGTTATAATTCAGAACTTTTTTTGTTATTTTGTGGTACTTTTTTGGGCCTAGTGCCTGTCTGTACCCCTGTATGTAAATAAATAAATAAATAAATAACTAAATAAATAACGATGACACTTTGGCTTCAACAAAGTGGGGTGATTGTCCCTGCAGGGCTCCGGGTTGCAGATTCTCAAAAATCATAAATGAGAGAGATATGCGCTACGACGACGACTTAGCCAATCCTTTTCGAACTGGGCACAATTGGACCTTCAATTTATAATCCGCAGAAGGCGTTTTTTGTACGAAGGACGACTTCCGACAGAAGGTTCACGACCTTAATCCCCACTTACCCCCAAACAAGGTTACCACCCATATTATACAGACAAAATCACTCGGCCTAACCAGCAGCAACTTCTATTCACCTTGCTATGCTTCGAGTAACTCCGGAACTACCATCACTATGATAACTAAGCTTGGGGTTTCGACACAAAGTATTTGAGCGGATCATTCGAAGAGTTTTTCTCTGAACTCTCCTCGCATTAGTATCCACATCAACTAATTTGCATATATGGTCTGCTATGTATTTATTAGTTACTGTAACTCCTTCATATATCTTCCACGACATAATCTTGTCTGTACAGTAACGTCTAAGCCATGCTCGAGCTGCAGCGCTTCCATATTTTTACACCCACGTCATTAAAATTCAAGTAGCATTTCGTTTAATTGAGAGCAAGAGCCCTGCATTCTTATCTAACATATGCAAGTTCCCAGGAATAATGGCACGCATATTGCATTGTGCAGATAAGAAAACTCAAGAAGCATGTCCGTAATATGCACATTAATCAAGGGTTTCCTGCGTTCCGAGCGACAGCGCATGAAAACCGAGATAAGTTTCAGGGCGTTCATTAAAAACGGTCCGATTTCGCGTGCTCTTCTGGTGCTTGCCCGAGCCGGGTCTTCGGCGACAAATTGGATGTTTTCCTAACAAGCGGACTGCACAATGCATATTCATTTTTACGTGATGGCGGAGGCGCCGCTGTTGCTCCAGAACTGTATCACTGCATAAAGCGAGCCAATTATTTTCGCTCAGCGGGCTGTCTATATCTTTTGCTGATTTAATTAAAATTTTTATAATGGAAAACTTTTCTAATTAGCTCTGCTTAACAGCGTTACACAGCATGTTTTTAAACAAGACGTCCGATACCAACTGCCGCATGAGTATTAGGCTTCGAATAATTTCGCTTTATTACGAAGTGTCAGGAACGTGTGAGTTAATATTGGTGTTGGCAAGTTAATAACGTCGCACTTTTTTCAGTTTGTAATATTGAGTTTCATTTATTGGAAAGCACTGTGCTTTGCCATTCCCAGAAGAAAGAAGACGGGAAGTAAAGGGCATTTGATATATTACTGCTGTCTCAATTTTTACTTTGTAAAATATTATGTTTAATTACCTATTTGTAAGCAGTCGTTGTATGAGAAGTTACTGATTATTTCCAAAATCGTCGTTGAC
Source organism: Agriotes lineatus (assembly GCA_940337035.1). Taxonomy (NCBI): domain Eukaryota; kingdom Metazoa; phylum Arthropoda; class Insecta; order Coleoptera; family Elateridae; genus Agriotes; species Agriotes lineatus. Next base: position 40,240 of record CALNHX010009946.1, read on the forward strand.
TACTCAATGATCATTAGTCTCCCTGCGCTGGTGTGGAGCAAGGGAGATACATTTGCACTTCCCTGTACATAGTGTACACACATGATCATTGAAAATGAAGAGGGTTATGCAACACATGTTACACATTTGAAACAGTGTTATTAGAAGGCTACTATAATCGTGTTATCCAAAAAGTACTTCATCTAATGCACACGGTTTCATAAAAGCAGCCCGATATTTCTGAAGTTTTGCGTGGGGCCATAATCAGGGGCGCAGGAACAGGGGGGGGGGGCAAGGGGGGCGATTGCCCCCTCATAGAATATATCGGAGGGGCAAAGGGTACAATTTGCCGCCCCTTATATATTCTATGAGGTTTTGAAAAATTTGTATATAGGGTTTTTTTACATTAGTCCATACGAGATGCTAAATTTCGTTGTTCTATTGTAGGTGGTATAGAAATAAAACGCAAACAATTTTTTAAATACGTCTTTATTTTTAGGTCGACAGCGGAGAAGAGTCCATTTTCTTTCATACGGAAATGCAAATGCCAAAATTCTTAGGAAATCATTGATAACATATTGGTACATAAACTTCTGCTTATTTTTGTGGTGAGGTTTGGTTTCATGTCGACAGGTTGACAATTGTTTATTTTAAATTGTAGCTTTGGCTCTTATAACCTTGAAATGTGATTTTATAATTTGGGTTTTAAGGTCGGTATTGCATTAAAAACAATTGCAATTTATAATAAACTGCTCAATTACAGATCTAAGGAGTAGCTTCAGAACGTGACCACCGCAGTTCTGTAGATGGCGCCAAGTGGAATTATAGCGCACCCAGAATGTGTAGTTCAAAACGTGACCACCGACGTTCTGTAGATGGCGCCAAGTGAACGAGCCGCCACCGTGCTAAAATGCTTGGAAATTTTGTTTGCAAAGTGGAAAATCGCCACCTTTCGCCAAAACCAAATAGCGCATGAAGGTGCTCGGGACTTTAGCAACAACTTTGCCCCCTTTCACAATTTCGATATCTGTAGCCGTTCGAAAGTTACAGGCGATCCAGACAGACGGACGGACGGACGGACGGACGGACGGACAAAGCGTTCGCATAAGTACGCTGAAGCTACTAATAACTACAATTTAAATTCATTACGGTGTCAACCAGTCAACATGAAACCTAACGTCATTGCAAGAATACTAACTAAAAGTTTATGAATCAACACAATGCAATCTAGTGACAATGCTTGTTGTCAATGGTTTCCCTAGATTGCATTTTCATATGAAAAAAATGAATTGTGGTCATCACACGACTTTCTTTTACTGCTTGTAAAAATTTCAATTTGCGATTTTTCAAAAACTATAATAACAAAATACTTTTTGACAAAAGTCATAGATAATTACGTAATATCTAACAGTTTTGAACATTTTTATTCCAATTCGTTTTGGAGAAAGTTTTTGTAAAACTTTCATTTTGCGATATTTCCAAATCTGTATTTCTTACAAACTTTTTGAACAAAAGTTGTATATAATTGCACAATATATCATCTTGTTCTATGAAATTTAATTTTTATCAAACAATTATAAAATTTTCCGGGAAAACAAAAAATATAAGAGTAGGTAAAGTACCACCTCCGGTTACCGATTTTAAAGAAAAATGACTAGTATCTCCAAATTTATATTAAAATCAAAGATATAAATTTTCAGGCTGATCTGTTAAACCATCTGGGCTCACAAATTGACAGGATCACAAACGAATAGACAGACATCACTTCGAAAACAACTTTTTCCACGATAGAACGATTTTACTTAGTTACCGCGTTTGTTGCCAAATCAGTAAGTTATGTTTACCGTTCTAGAACGGTAAGTAAAAATTCGAAGATAGCCTGCTAACCTCGAATTTGATATAGACTTACAGTGCCACCAACATATTATTCTGTGGTATAATGTCACATTTTACTGACGTTTGAAAAAATTACGTTTCTATAGTGCAAACGTCATAAGCATCACGAACCTTAAGGAATTACCGAGCTCAGACAATAATTATTGAAGCCGTCCGTCGGCGTCGCTTCGCTCCTCTTCCAAACAATTGTCTTCGATCGGTAAAATGTCCTTATCGTTCTTAATACTTAATATACTATTTCTGAACGAGAAGACACGAAAACGAATATTTCTGCAAAAATCTCCAGTTTTCCAAAAATTATGATTACATTATTCGAAGTAAAAGAAAGTAAAAATAAAGTATACCTTTCAGGTTTTGTATATTTATGACCATTGAATACGTGACTAAAAATCATTTTAGCTTAATTGTAATTATTATAGTAATTTATGTATCAAGTACATAATGTAGGATATTATTGCACTAGTCTATTTTATGGCAGAGCGAGCGTAGCGTATCATTAAAGAGGACGAGTCAAATAAGGGCTGATTATGCACTAGCTGCATGCAAAGCTTTACGTTCGACTGCATTACACATATTAGACACATTAGAAAATTGAAGTTGCTATTGAAACATTTGATGGTTTCGAAGTGTGCTTCTTCTAGGTTCATTGCGTCAATATTAAGAATCACTACCTCTTACCGTAAGGTATTAAAGGTGAATTCCTTTTTATAATTTGCAAAGTTTTCAGTTTCTTCTGATTTGAATAAAATGACATTTATTTTAATAATAACTATTGGACATTGACAGGCGGCCGTTTTACTTTACTTTACAAACTAAAGCAGCACTTTATTGACGTTAAGGCTGTAGGAGCCACAGAAATTATTCCGCTAAAGATCGATTTATATACCTACCTTCTATAGATGAACAGCGTATCGATGGTGGACAGTCGTCAGTTTTGACATTATTAACAGAATTATGACAAAAAAATAATTCATCTCTTCAACTAAAAAAAATAGGTTAATTTGTGATTTTGTCGTTATTTGTTACTATTTTGAAAATCTGTTTAAATACACATATACTTTGTAATGGGGTGCAGGACATAAAGTAATAGAATTATTTTTCTATTTTTTCGTTAACAAGTAATTAATTTTTTAAAATGGGAATATCTATTATTAAGAATAAAAGTTGCTAGTCAAAAAATAATTCTATTGCTTTATGTCCTGCACCCCGTTATAAAGCTTATGTGTATTTAAACAGATTTTCAAAATAGTAACAAATAACGACAAAATCACAAATTAACCTATTTTTTTTAGTTGAAGAGATAAATTATTTTTTTGTCATAATTCTGTCAATAATGTCAAAACTGACGACTGTCCACCATCGATACGCTGTTCATCTATAGAAAGTAGATATATCAATCGATCTTTCGCCGAATAATTTCTGTGACTCCTACAGCCTTAAAATAGCTATTTACGTTATTAGACCGGTAGCAACATTTTTATGGCCGCGCCAATACTTTACAGGTTGACCCCGTAGGGCGAGACCTGTATGTTTGGCAAGGCCATAAAAATGCTACCGGTCGTGTATCGTATAAGATTTTTTAGGATACGAGTCCGGTAGATAAAATTTAACGGCCGGTAGTTCTACTACTGGTCTAGGACGGTAAATTTTATCTACCGGACTCGTTTGTAACTATGTAAACGCTAGTCTACATGTATCTAAGGTCACTAAATCACGTTAGCTACTCTAACACAGGTAAGGAAACACCATTTGACAAGTTCAAAAAACGAGTTTGTCAATGTCAAATTTACCAAAGGCGCTACTAGTTAGGGCATAAATAATTTTTCAGATGATCGTTTTTAACCGAAATTTAAAATGTTTTTCGTTATATACTGACCCTGACCCTGAAGAAATATCAAAGGTAATTTTTCACGATTACAAATCATTTGCCTAAATTATGACCTAAAGAGATGATTGTGATCTCGGATTCCTTAGTTCTCCCGACGAATTTTGTCAAAACGTAGGTATTTATATTAAATAGCATTATGGTTTTCATTTGCTGCGTTAAAGGGTGCCTGAACAACAGCATCAAAAGTTGCACGTTGTTTCAAGTTCCTGAAGGTAATTTAAACTGCAATATTTATCAATACTTTTTAATGAATTACTTATTGCAAATTAAGGACCAAGAAATAGCATAAAACGGCAGAAGTGGTTGAACGAAATAAATAGACCACTAGATGATATGCATCATATACGTCTATCTGAGGTGCCGAAGTATCGGAATGCGGCGAGCGGTACACAATATTCGCTAACGCTTTAGATTTGTGAAAATTATTTTTTTTACCTGGAAAACGTTTACAAATAATTTGTTATGTAATATTTATTTATTGCGTTTACGTTACACAAACTTCAATTTATTTCTATTATACCCTATAAACTGATTGGGTACGCCACTGACAAAAATGAGTTTGGTTTGCCATAAATAACTCCGAGTTTCCCTACTTGTGTTAGCGTAGCTAACGTGATTTAGTGACCTTACATGTATCTAGAGATCCTGTATATATTAGTAACCTATATACAGGGACTCT
>CALNHX010009947.1:0-44679 GCA_940337035.1 Agriotes lineatus
CATAATTATTCTAATTGTCCGTTTATTTAAAGTAAAAACGATAAATGATGTGCAACATTCATAATAATTAATTCGCATAAATAGTTTTTGTTTTAAAGTGCATATTTTTTTTTTGTTGAAACCAACTGAAATCTGTCATGTCTCTAATATTGTGCCTCACAACGACCTTACAATTTTTTTAACATTTCTGAAATTTAAATTTATATCTGATTTTTTAATGTATCTCTGAAATTTATTAAAAACCTTTGGTGCATAGTATTATAAGTATTTTTGGTCAATTGCCTTATTGGTTCTTAGTGGAACAGCATCAGTTTTGTTTCTAGTACTATATTCGTGAGCAAATCGATTAATAGACAAAGGGTTTTTATTTAATACTAGTGGGTCACCCGAACTACGCTTCGGTTTGCTAATTTAAAAGAGATTCATTTATATAAATTTAAAAAAAAGAATGCATCGGCCGGGAATTGAACCCAGGCCGCCCGCATGGCAGGTGAACATTCTACCCCTGGACCAACCTGGCTTGTTTAATTAAATAATGCGCTACTATAATGATATATGAACATACAGAATCACCCGAGCTAATAGCACACGGCGACAGCAGCTGTCGCACCGCAGCCCACAGTTACAGCGCTTTACTCCCATGCTTAGAGGATTTAATTAAATTAAAACTTTTTCGTACTTTTTTATAAATAAAAACCGGCCTACGATCTAAGTCTAAAAATTTGCAAACTTTTAAGCCATCATACAACTTAATCGGCCCAGTATCTTCGGAGGACATAGCGAACAAAGATACAAATATACAAACAAAGAAAGAGAGCAACGATTGTATGTTATATGATTTTAAGATAGAAAGACAATTGAGAAACGTTAAACATTTCAGTTTCTTGATAAAGAAAAACAAACTTCATTAAAAGGGTAAAATACATGAACATAGTTTAAAAAAACTATCAAAATATTCACTTTTATGATTGAAAATAAAAAATCGGGGGAACCCCACGAGAAAATTTCACGTGCTACTTTCGGCTTTATCAACTCTATTTCTAGAGAAATCAACATTGCAAAGTAAAGAAAGTAATAAAATAATAACACAGGGGAACCCCGGGAAAATTTCATGTGCCACTTATCGAATCCTATTTCTAGATAGTATAATCTAGTTATGTCAAAATTCAGCTGCAGATGGAACTAATTGTTAGATAAGTAAGATCCCTTAGAATCACCACAAAAAAATCTCAAAATATCTATTGTGGGGAACACCCCTACATTTTGAAAAATCATCTGCCATATTGGTAATATCAAAAATTGACCTAGTAGTCCGGTCGGCAGGTACTTTCTACCTGGACACAATTCCCAAGTTAATGACATTTTGGGATATTGTTTGGGGATGGTATTGGGTGTGGAATCTGAGTTTTCGACCTCGAGGACCCTGTGCTAACTCGGGGAGGGCCGAAAAACCTCGACATTTTCTGACTTTTTTCGGTTTTTTGCTTATATCTTCTGAACCATGCGTTTTTTGAGAAAACATCCTTATAGAAAGTTGTAGAGGATGATGTTTCCTTCAATAATGAAGTTGAAAGATGGAACAAATTCCTCAAAATGCAAAAAAAAAATAGAAAAATACAGGTTTTTGCCTCATATTTTTCAACGTATCTATGTATACTATACATAGCTACTTATTATTCTTTATTTTAAACTAGCTGACCCGACAGACGTTGTCCTGTACAAATTTCAATAAATTTGTGATCGTTTTGTGAATTTGTGAAGAAATATTGGCAATGTGTAGGCAAAGAGGAGAAAAAAAACGTATTTCTTAGTGATAATTGCATCTATTAACGATTGTGGCCATGGATATTCAATTTAAGGAGGGGTTAATTCAGAAGTACGCTAATGGAAAATTCGTTTGGTTTGTAGCATTGCGAGTTCTGCGACCTAAATTGCTCCGTGTGATTAGCGGCATTGCAATGCAATTAAATTGTGTCAATTCAATTCAATTCAATTATTTGGTTTGCGACACAATGTGCGATGCGAAGAAACACAATTTGGACAACTGATTCACTTTGTTGTAACTGTATAACCGTTTGTCACTTCAAAACTCACCGTATTTCGTAGGTAAATCTGTAAATTTGCTTGAGATCAAACGACGAAACTTAATTCATTTCATGAAACGTTGCAACAGAACAATGATTCCCAAGTTAATTAAATTTTGGGATATTGTTTGGGGATAGTATGGGGTGTGGAATCTGAGTTTTCGACCTCGAGGACCCTGTACTAACTCGGGGAGGACCGAAAAACCTCGAAATTTTCGGACTTTTTTCGGTTTTGTTCGAAATGATCAAATCCACCATGAACTAGGAATTGACACCATTGAACAATTCATAAACAGAACTACCAAAAAAATCCTAACCAATCTACGTTTCACCGATAACATCACCATCCAGCAACTAGGCCGAAGTAATATACATACGACTCAAATTGTGTTTCTTCGCATCGCACATATTGTCGCAAACCAAATAATTGAATTGAATTGAATTGACACAATTTAATTGCATTACAATGCCGCTAATCACACGGAGCAATTTAGGTCGCAGAACTCGCAATGCTACAAACCAAACGAATTTTCCATTAGCGTACTTCTGAATTAACCCTTCCTTAAATTGAATATCCATAGCCACAATCGTTAATATTATCACTAAAAACTACGTTTTTTTTCTCCTTTTTACTTTGTTTACACATTGCCAATATCTCTTCACAAATTCAGAAAACGATCACAAATTTATTGAAATTTGTACAGGACAACGTCTGTCGGGTCAGCTCGTTTAAAATAAAGAATAATAAGTAGCTATGTATAGTATACGTTGAAAAATATGAGGCAAAAACCTGTATTTTTCTATTTTTTTGCATTTTGAGAAATTTGTTTCATATTTCAACTGCTGTATCTCGGTAAGTATTGGGTCAACAAATAATTTTGATTAATCATAATTGAAGGAAATATCATGCTTTACAACTTTCTATACCAGTATTTTTCTCGAAAAACGCATGGTTCAGAAGATATAAGCAAAAAACCGAAAACAGTCCGAAAATGTCGTGGTTTTTTGGCCCTCCCCGAGTTAGCACAGGGTCCTCGAGGTCGAAAACTCAGATTCCACACGCAATACCATCCCCAAACAATATCCCAAAATTTCATTAACTTGGGAATTGTGTCCAGCTAACCCCCCTCATTATGTACCTGTCGACCGGACTATTATGTTGCAGCGAAAACTTGAAAATTGGTTGTCAAAATCAAAATTCTATTAATTTTTTTTTTGTTTCTCAAAGTAATTGCATATTCAAGCCCATACTAGTTAAAATCATAATGAAATTCAACATGAGGAAATGGATTTGAGTTGTACATGTTGTCCCATTTTCGACAGAGTTGGTACCCTTTTTTTACATGGAAATGTCGAGATTTTTAAAAATATTTCTGCAATAAGACTTGTTTTTTAATTAGTAATTTTAAGATTTGCCATACTTAATGCCACGTAATATTAGGAGATAGCTAAGTATTACAAATTGATAATGTCCAGAGCTTCTGCTTCAGGATTGTTTATTTCTTATTGAAACTATCAAACTTCGATTCGAATACAATCTACAGCAATTATGGTAACGGTAAAGATATTTAAATTTGAAATTACATTCAAATTATAATTATCCAAAAACTCAGAAAAACAACATCAATTCAGTAACACTGCACAAAAGAGCTCTTATAGATATAAAGTAGAATATGTTAAAAATAGTGGACTTTGATTGGGCAACATTAGAACATCATTATAAAGATTAGTATAAAAAAGAAACAGCAGCTAGGATCGTAGCATATCACACTTCTCATCGATTACTGTTGTTATGTATCATCAAGCACATCCTTGCGGATATTAATGTCACAACAACTGCTAATAGTCTTATTTATAAACACTCCAATCGCATGCATCTCAATTACACATTTGTTATTATAAATAATTGTTTCGTACTAACTGATGCCCTCTGTAATGCTCTTAATGTCGGATGTAAATAAATCACTGGCTCGGTTTCAAGTTTTCATCTTGCGGTCTCGAATAAAGTCACGGTAGGAGTGACACGAGTGCTAATAGAGAAGTTTATATACGCTCAAGAGCTGTGTCAAAACACTAAAGAAGAAATTAACACGCGTGACAAGGAATGATTGATCTTTCGGCTTGTATTTACGGACTTTAAAAATAGATGAACACAATAAGTTGCGTTTGTTCCAAACGCGACTGCAATTGATTTACATCCTACTCTATTTGAACACAAGAGAAAAATTATTAATAAATTTTTCACAATTGTACATATTTTGCCACTGTTAACAGTTGAACAACTTGAATTTTTACAGTAGCCAAAAGCAACCAAGTCGGATGTATTACTGCTTTAAAGAGAATCTGTCACTAATTAACAATTAAATAATAAAGCATTTAAATCTCTTTTTCTACCGTGGTCCTTCCTTATCCAAGCATACCCAGCAACTTACTGTATATCGTCTCTTCATGGAAGTTTGGGCCTTCCTCTTGAATGCTTCCTTGTCAAGGGTCTCAATTGTTGTATTTGCTTATTCTATATACTGTCTCTGCATATGGCATTGTGTCCTGATCATTTTCAACTTATCAGGATTGCGTGATTAGAAATAAATATTAGTCCCACTTACTATTTACACAAAAAATCTAAAAGCTTCTTAAATAATAGTTACGTTCGCTGGTTTAATAAAAAATCTCTTTATAAATATAATGACCATATTATTGTAACTGTAATACCTCACAACTTCTATTTAAAATCCCAGAAAATTGTGTCTATATTATGCTTGTATTATTATCACAATTATTTTTAGTTATTTTTAATGTCGCTACATTTTGTTCCTATACATTATATTCAAGAATTGCGTATCAATAAATACTGTTAGCGTTACAATCGATATACATAGTAAAACATATGTGTTATAATTTCACCAAAAATGAGTAAATGTAATATTTGAAGTTCCAATAGTGATGTGTGTTAGTTCTTGTGCAAATTTTATTATTATTAAGAACTCTGGAAGTAATAAAAATTTATTTTGAAGTAGATACAGAAAAGCAGAGTTACCGTGTTTTATATGACAATAATTTTCACCATAAAACACGAGGCTACAAATACAATTACAGCCCTAGGTATATTAATTGATAGTCAATACAAAGCGGTGTATTGATTTTGTTCTGCCACTAAAAATTACTTTGAAACGCATTATCTTTGCTATAAAATAGCGTATTGTGTGTTTAACTACACAAATTGTTGTATTTGAACAATTTGATGTCATTTCTGGAAAAATTAGAAGCTATATCACCCTACAAATACTATAAAATAGCATTGCATAAACAAATATATTTACCTGCATAAAAAATACTAACGACTATTGTAAACTATTATTCTAAAAAGATAACCTTTGAGTGTTGAAAAATGGTAATTACTATGTATTTCAAATAAAAATAACAATTTAAATGTGTTACTATTTTATTTAATGCACTATCTATATCTGTAAGTTGATTAAAGTAATCTCGACTAACTCGTCCCCGATTGGGCTTATTTCCTTTATTGCCATCTAACGGCAATTTCACGAATTTTACTATTACAGGATGAAACTAATTTATTCTAGATTTTAAATTTTTAAAAGAAAAAACGAGATTCGCAATTGCATCATAGAAACAATACCATAAATGTGTGCTCCTTGAAAATGTGAAAACTTTCAATAGTTTTTGTTGCTTGTCAAAATGAAGTGGTTTTCTCTAAAAAAATAAAGCTAGAAATTCTAAAAAATCTACATCTTTCAAGTGGGCTAACCGTATTCGCTAATCAGAGGCACTTTACTACGAAATATAGTGTAAAAAGCTATATGTAAATACTCAACCATAAAACCAGTTAGTAATCGAATAAGAATAAATTAAAACATGCTTACCGTGCTTCCGCAACATCTATACATCTTAGGTAATTCTATGTTTTTAATTTTGGAAACTTAAATAAGTTGCGTAAGAATTATTACCAAAGTCAAACGTATTTCAAATTTTGAAGAATAATCTTTATTCAGAAGACATAATGAAAAAGAACTAAGTGAAGAAAATAGAGAATATTAAAGTTAACGGGTTGTCAATTAACAACATAAGATACGCTGATGATATTGTTCTTCTTGCAGAGAATATTGTAGGATTTCGGAGACTATTTAATCGAGTAGTCGAGGCCAGTTGAGATCAAAGATTGATAATGTATGTCAATAAAACAAAATATATAATTATCACCAAATCAGCAAACATTGATGAGCAGCTTTCCATTCGCGAACAGCCTATTGAAAGAGTCCACAACTATAGCGATCTGGGCACAATAATAATTGATCAAAACGATTTTACAAAGGAAGTTAAAATGAGAATAAGCAAAATGTTCTGCAGTAGAGATCTCAGCATGAAGTTAAAAATATATATGGGCAGATGCTACAACTTTTCTACCCTACTCTGTGGACATGGACCTTGTTAGGTGTAAATTAAGTTATTTATGCATAAATGGTCTTGAATTTTCAGCTATTTTCCATTATTGGTATAACGTGGGTCAAGTTACCACATTTTCGTTAATGTGTATATGGTTGCCTAAACCCCCGGTATCGAATATTAAATATAGGAAAATGTTGGCCTACATAGGGAAAAACGATTTCCTATGGCCATCTTGGGCAGATTGAGTGATAGATTGATTTTGGTGCTTTGCGGTTGTCTTGATGCACTTTCTGTGGATTTTAAGTGTCCGATACCTTGAAATTTTTCGATCAGCAGTAATATGTGGTACATGCAGCCGCTGAAATTCATCTAGTAATGCTAGGATTCAGAAATATTTCAGACTCCATATTACCCCTGGCCGCCCTCCACCCTTCGGTAAGTTATTCTCCTTTCACTTTTGTAGTGGTTTTACGGTATTGGAATATTACAGGTTTCTTATTACCCCGCATAGTGGTTTCCGTCCTGAGGCTCTGTTGCCATCACGAATTAAATAAGCAGTTGGATGTGTCGCCAAGGTACCTCATTTACGATTCCTATCGTGTTCAGGCCATTTCCAGTGCGTGGAAGTGTATAACTGGAGAAATGTCTCTCGTGTATATGCCGAACTTCTATTGTAGTAACGTTTTACTTACGGATTGCAGATCGTTGTGGAATAAATCGGCTGCAGATTTGCTTGTTGCATTGCTTTCTGTACGGCAAATTAGTTGTCCATGTGACAGTGCCTTTTAGTATTTTTGAAGTGGCTATCAGATTCTACAATTTTAGTCGCATTCAGTTACTTGACGTAAGACACGTTTAACAATCACCCCTGTGTGTGATAGTTTTAATTGCGAAGAAGTACTGAAGCTTTTATTTCGTTCCTCGTTGACGGCTATTACATGAATGGACTTGTAGTATAAGAAATCAGGAGCATAAAGCCTTCTGCACTTACATCTAAAGTTTATAAAGTAAACGAACCTCACAAGCAAATGTTAGCACCTGTACTACGTGTTTACACAGTTCTAATTAACGGTTGGGAAATGTGTACTCATGTAGGCAATTTCGAGAAAAATTATACACCAATGTACTATCTATTCAGTTTATTTGCAATTCATTTTGCCAATAAATTATATAAAAGCTAAAACAAAATCAACGTCACGACTACTACTATTGCAACAAAATAAAACCTAAGGTTAGAATGACATCACTACAAATACATACAAATATATAACATTTTAGATCTCTTTCTATTTACAAAAGTGTAAGCATTCGTAATTTTTGTCGCCTTTGAACATTTCTGTTAACCAAATATTATGTCACGTTTTAGAGATGAATATATATATTGTAAATAAACATTGGGTTACAACATTTTCGGATTGTTATTTATTGCTTTATGGGAAATGCTATATGGTTCGAGAATTCACACCAACAGCTGTAGTTTCCCTGATTTGACCTGTCTCGAACCAGTGGCGCTTCCCGACAACCCACCTCATCCTGCTTAGGAACTAGCTGGCAAAACTTTACTACACCGCTAGACAATTTCTGGATAACAGTGTTTTGTTTTCGTAAAGCATTTTTATTTAATTCATAAAAATTTCTCGTCTGCCGGACAATCTTAAGAATATCTTGGAGAGATAAAGTGACCAATATAGAAGTGTTAGAAAAAATTAAATACTAGTGACAATCAAGAAAAGAAAAGTGCAATACTTGGGGCACATACGAGGAGAAAAATATCAATTACTAGAGGTTATCGCCCAGGGTAAAAGTAAGGAAAAAAGAAATGTGAGAAGAAGAAGAACATCGTGGTTGCGGAATATGAGGGATTGATTCAATTGCATAACAAACCAGCTCTTAAAAGCAGTGGCGACTCGCTATAAGGAGCCACGGAATCATTTGAATGAAACATTTTTTGTACCTACTTTTCATCTTTCTTCTTATTTTAAAGATTTAAGAAAGCACGATTTATTTTTATTTGATTAATATAAATTGAATGATAAGCTCTTCTTGCGTCGACCAACGGATTGGTGCCAAATCGAAGGGGCTTTCCGACTTTTCGGCAGTTTATAGACTGCATCAGGCACAGATCAGCAAGAAGTAGGTCCAAAGATAGGAATATTTCCACTTTTAATGGGAGTTACCTTGATTTAGGCTAAAACAGTATTAGAGGCCCCGGTCTGCGATAGAGCGTGTGTAGAGTATCCCGTTACTAACAATTGCTTACAACTTTCTTATAAGTAAACACCGCGCGTAATGCCTACATCGTTAAAGGCCGTGTGTAATACTCGTAACTCCCTAGATGAGACGTTGGTTTTCACAAAATAATTGCCGTTACTTAAATAACTATTCTATAATATATTTTAGTATATGTACTTATAATTTACTGGTAGATTGTCACATATCTTGAAATAATAGGTACTTATACATAATAATAATAATAATTATGAAGGCTATAAATGATTAACATATTATACTTCTACATTAAATATTCTGGTATTGCATAGTCAGAAATAAATAATATCAGTAAAATATCATAACGGGCCGGCGTCGCGCTGACAACAATGTTAGTATGAGGATGGGCTGAAAAAATCTCGGAATGAAATAGAAATAGGACAGCAATGTTCCTATCCAATTACGCCATTGAGGAGCTTCGATATTTCAAGATCTCCAAAATATGTATCTACTACTAATCTTCATCGAATGTAGAATTTTTTAGACTTGGGAACAACTAGAAGCCCGACGATACCAAATCTAGCAAATAGTGTGAGTGTGGTAACAAATAAAAATGTAATTCATCAATTTTTGCCATGTACACTATACTTGTGTGCGCACGTGCATTATCACGATGCAGTATCCCTTTCTTCTTTGATAATCCAGGTATTCTAGCTCGTATATTTTGGTGTAACTGTGCTAGCAAGTTGGTATAGTATTATCCAGTGATGGTTTTATTCCCTCGTAGGTAATCTATTAACAATATTCCTTTAGCGTCCCAAAATACAGAAGTATTGAAGTTTCGTCCGAAGTTATAAACCATTCCACAGAGTCGGTTCAATTGACATTGAAATACTTGAAAATCCCCGTCATTTTCGCATACGAAAAAGCTTTTTATTGCAAACAAGCATTTGCGGCACTCTTCCTACTGAAAGTTTTTTCATATCAAATTCGTCCTGCATAATATTGCCTTTTTTATTCTTTTGAGATGTAACAGTCTCATCTATTCTTCTCAATTGCAATTAGCGATTTTCCATTACGATATTATAAACTTTTTAAATCATCTGTGGAGTTGTAACAGTTTTTGGGCGTCTACTGTTATGATTTTCTTCTGCGCTTTAACGATTTAAATTCGCTGGTCCACTTACCTACCATCGAAAATATAGGAGTAGCTTCGCCTTCTCGATGGAACTTAACATGAAAACACTTATTTCCAGTAAAGCTAAAACTCCAATTAACTAACCAACGAAATAGGATTGGGAAAACAATGAAAGATACTGCAACGACTTATTTATAAATCCCTCATAAAGGAGACGGGAGGTTCCCAAAAATGATAGGTAATGGTTTGTTTTTTACAAGTTCAGCAGGCAATAATATAAATTTGCGAAATAAGTAGATCATACCCCAAAATCCAATAGAAAACGTCTCAAAAGCTACGGCAGTACGAGATATGACGCGCAGATACAACCAGATAAGGTAAATAATGTAATAACGGAAATACCCTTACAAATAAATTGCTATAAGTGGGACAGGCGACACTATCCGCTGCAGTCATTTACTCTTAACACATAAACCAAAGACCGCTAACGGAATATTAGCATATACCTAACCTCCAGACACAGCAGACACTTGATTTTAAATAGATAAACGAACTACCAGAGCTAATTAATTAAAATAACGCTTTGAAGAAGGCCTAGCAAAATCAGGAAACGTCACAGTACCCGTGAAGGGAGAATGCGAAAATCTCAAAGCAAACGCATAACTCGAACTAACCTCAACGTTAACTTCGGCAGATAAAACCACCTATATTCTTTAAGTTTGCATAGCAATTATGTAGATTTTACGGAAAACTACAGGTAAGATAGATAACTAAGGTTAACGTGAAAAAATAAGACAGAATCAGCTGCTTAAGTCAAAATGAAAGTAATAAATCCCCCTTACAAACTTTTGAATCCAGTTGGTACTAAATAAGACATTTGCTTTCATGGAAATAAGATATTTGTAATCAACAATAACAACCTTTGGTCTTTGACATGCGACAAAACATCGCATACGAAAATAAAAACATTACAATTAAAGAAACAAATTTCTACAGTGTGGCGGTAACTAGATTTATTTTGCTCATTTCATTGGTTTTTAATATTTAAATCTTAAGACTATTTTTCTCGATTTTTTCAAATGGACAATTTAAAAAATTTTATAAGTCCGAAACGGGATAAAAAGTACTAGCGAAATCAATAATATAAATATAGGTTGTTATTTAAAAAAAAGTCGATGATGTCATATCATAAAAAACAAAGTACATAAGAAACTGAAAATCAGCTGAAAATATTCCTTATGGTCAAAATCCCACACCCCTTCGAGATTTTTTCATAAAAATGAATATTAACAAAGTTAATGAATTTATCCGTTACTTTATTTCCACACTGTGGAATTTTTTTTCTGTAATTGTTGTTATTTTCATATGCGATCTTTTGTCGCATGCGATAATTTGTCGTATGCGATTATTTGTCGTGCGACATTTTGACCGCGATCTTTTGTCACGCAACATTTTGACTGCGATCTTTTGACGTATATCTCGTGGCACCGCATTCTGAGCTCCCTAACCACCGAACCACGCTGGCGACCAGTTAATGTACATACCACTTTTAATTTTAACGTGTGAATTACCTTTCTAACGCAATTTGCCACTGCCGACGTGCGATAAAAACGTTTGTGGCACCCACCCATCTAATACATTGTGACAGCAAAAGTGTCACCTGCTTACGTATAAATGTTTGTGGACAGCTGATTTCATTAGCATCCAAGTAAAACTATAGTGCCGTTTAAATAAACCAACTACCTGCAAACACTCTGCTTTGCTCCTTATCTTTCACTAGAAAACGCAGGTTAAGTAAAAGTGGCCTTTACCAACTTGGAGAGTTTTAACTTCCTCTGCTGTATGATCAAAATTACTACGAAATAAAATTGCCAATAGAAAGTTTCCAGTGTTTATAAGACAACAATTTTTTTCTTATGCTCGGTATTATAAAACTGTTTATATCCTAAATAAAATTTACTTTGAGAATAAATTAATTTATTCCGTAGATTTACGTATTATAAATGCAAAATAACTTTATTCGGCTAATAAATCCGTACAGTTTAATTTTAATTCGTTGTTAAAGTAAACAAAATCACATCAAAACGTTACTGCTTATGACATGTTATTCATTAGTAAACAAATTTTGATGCGCTTTTGTTTATTTACCTATTAGTTTATTGGGGAAGTAAATTTACTCCACAAATAGTTATCTAATGATTTATTCATCGTTTATAATATTGGCCATTTAGAGTAATAAAAACATAAAATATACAGTGTCCGCCAAAGTCGGCATAATACGGGAAAATTTTTAATTTTTGATTTTTAAAAAAGCTTTTTACGTAAAAAATTTGTGTTTGTCTAAAAACCTATTTAGCCCCTATCATATATACGGAGTGATTTTAACTTATTTAGAAAATGGAGTTTTTCGAAATTGTCAAAATCAGAAAAGTGCTATTTTTCGGAAATTAAGTAAGATTTCAATTTCAAGGCCAGAAAATCCCTATTTTTTAACTTTAGCCAAAAATGTATTTTTCAATTTTTTAGAACATGTAATTGGATAAAGAAAAATCTCATTTAGACAACTGTAAATGAAAATTTACATAACTATACAAACACTACCTTTATGTAAATAATAACAAATCTAAAGAAGTAATTAACATTTTACATTATTTTTCCCAATTATAAATCTTTAGTGTTCACATTAAAACATTAACTTTAATATTAAGTATTTATATGTGAAATTTTGAAAAATATTTAAAAAATTAAAAAAATAATTTTTAGCTAAATAAAAAATAGAGGTTTTCTGGTCTTGAGATTGTTCAATTAGCTAAAAATGACACTCTAAAATAATTTTATTAAAATTTTACTTAATTTCCAAAAAATAGCACTTCTCTGATTTTGACAATTTCGAAAAACTCCATTTTCTAAATAAGTTAAAATCGCTCGATATATATGATAGGGGTTAAATAGGTTTTTAGACAAACACACATTATTGACGTAAAAGGTTTTTTGGAAAAATCAAAAATTCAAAAATTTCCTTTATTATGCCGACTTTTTGGCGGACACTGTAGATTAGAACAAAACATCGTATTTTTATTAATTTTTTTTTAAATAAGCAGGGAAGTACCTCAAAATAGTCATTAAAATACGAGAATTCGGCAGTGAAGTAATCCATTGTTTTACGACTTTTTGTAGGCATTCGTGATAAAGAGCTCAACTTCAGTGCCTTGGTATACAAACTAGTATTTAATATAGAAAAAACTGATATAGCCGTATTGTACCATTTTAAAATAAAGTTTGATATAAAACACCAAGAACTATATGGTAATGACAATTATTTTAACATTAGCTCTAATTCTTACTTTTTTTAATATAATAGTATATTAAGATACAAGATCGGTAAGTGCACTTAACATGTGGAATAATATTTAGAAAAACGAGCTTCGAAAGGTCGAGTTTTTTTCTATTTTGGAAATCTGATACAAACACTTAATGATTGAGTATCGTACATTTTTTGCACGATCGAGCAACAAGAATGTTTTCCAAATTTTGAAATATTTTATTATACATTTTTTACTTACCGCACTTGTTGCGTTATAGAATTTACTCACCGCGCGCTATTTTTTACTTACTGTACTTGTTGTGTCATAGAACTTACCGTACGCTATTTTGCTAATTTCTATGGAAACCAGTGACGTGTAACAAGATCAACTTACTAGATCTGTCAACAATGCTGGTAGTATATGAAAAATCACGATCGTGCGAAAATAGCTTAACAATTTCTATTAAGTTACCTTTTAAATGAACCAAATATGTGTAAAAGCCCTTCTGGTATTTTTTCTCGTAACACCTTCTTGAAGTGCTTGAGAACACTAAAAAGCTTTTCCCACCTTTCTGAGTTCTACCCTCTGTTGTATATTTTCAATATCAGGAAACAACATATGTAATATACAAAATGCCCCGTGGCCACCACACGACTTTCTTTTATTGCATAACTTGTACATACAAATTTCAGTTGACAGTGACAATTACTTTAAAAATGTATAATGCCAAAATAAATATTATTCCTTCTCTTCGTAGATATAAAACTGTATATCTTAACAAAACTTACTAACTTTTATAATTATTTGCAATTAAAGTAACAATATACAGCGTGTTCCGCGATATACATACGTATAATGACCCAAAAATGTTAGAAGTATTCTCATTTGCTTGCCCTGAAACTTATTTTGCCCATAATTTCAATTCAGTTGAAATCAAGTGCTCCTTGATAACTCAGCAATAAATTTTTCGGTTTCAAGTAAAGTAATATAATTACTAAAGATGTGACAAAAGTTTATTAAGGAAAGTTGCTGAAAATGTTTTCAAATACTAGTATGGAAAATTTTAAAAATATTTCAAATGTTTGAGAAAAACACAGCGGGCATATGAAAAAAGTACACTACGATTTTTTGAATTATTTCGAAACGACATGTATAAACATTTTTTTTAAATTATAAAAACTGAAATATTTTCTATCAGAAATCAAAGAAATGTATCTTGCTTGGACATTATTTCTTACCAAAAACAAAACTATTCTTAAAATCATGTGGTGAACGTGTTTCAAACTGTTTTTGATTACAATAAAACGTCAATGTGATACTTTGTCATAGATTTTTTTTTTATGAAAGATGTAATAAATGATCCCCAATGTAAAACAATTGATTTGCGTAAGCTCAAATAACTACACAGCGATTTATATTACAATTTTTTTTAATTATTGCTTAGATTTATAGAGAAAAACTTTTCTTTTGAAAATTGTTTTAAGTATCTTAAAAGTGGTCAACAATTCACATTTTCAGTAAAATTGTTTAAAACAAGGCAACTAGCTGCAAAAGCCTTTCTAGATTCGCTTCTTGTCGTCCACTAGAAGCCACTCGGAACCGTGGAAGTGTTTTCTCACTAAGCTGGCGAGCTTTAACTTCCTCTGCCGGTTCAGAAGAGAAATCCCAAATTGCCAGCGAGTGGAAAAGTTAAAGAATAGGCAAACTCGAGGAGCTTATTAAAGTAGTGTCTGCAGGTACGGCAAGGTGTGAATACCACTACAACTGGACTCTTAGCGTATGTGGTGTGTGTATAAGTACCGTCGGCATGTAATCAACAGAGCAGTAATTAGTGTACTCCCACTCGGCTTTGTCGGCTAGGCCCCTCCGCCAAACCCTCTCCTGGGCACCCCCACGGCTCCGGCTCTTCACCCCATCTATATCTTCATTCCGGCACTGATTGCTATTGCGATGTAGATCCGGAGCTTCTTGTTCTTGTTGTGTTGCGACAGTGAGGGACAATTTCCGGGTTGCGTCTCGACGAGGCCGAACTACGGTTCTTCTAACAGGAAATTTGATTAACGGGTATTTGTTCCGAACAAATTTGTTAATTAGCGGCTCGTGTGTGGTCCTTGACAATAACGAAAATTACGAGAGCTTTTTCCCATATTTTAGCGTGTTTTTTTCGGGCTCGATTCGCTGTGATGGGGCCCGATTTTTAATAAGTTGCCGATGAAGGGCCAAATCTGAACTTCCGGAGTTGATGTTCCGGTGCGATATGTAGAGGATGGTGGCGGTTCCTTCGCCGGCAGTGACGCTGTTTATTGCTTGCATCCTTGTGTCCTGGTAAGAATATGCAGATAATAATAATAATGATCTTTATTTAACAAATATAATACACCAGCGTTTCTTAATCTATGGGTGGCGGACCAAAACTGGGTCGCCAAGCTTTTTAGAGTGGGGCGCACAGCATTTTCAAAATATCAGAATATACAAGCTATAAACAAAATATACATACATGAGTTTAACACTTTAAAATTTATTATATTTTAAAAACCTACTTATGATGAAAAACTGATTATTATTAGACTTCCAATTTTCCATAAAATCTAAGACAGGACTGCTAAAAATGCTCAAATCAGTTATAAATTAATGTAAATGCAGTATGTTTAAGAAGCGTAATCTCGCATATTTATAATTTTAAAAATTCGAATCGGGTTACTCTCAGAATGTTTCTTTAATTATGTATGCATTGTACAGGGGTGTTGAATGCTTTTCTATCGTATCTAGCAATTTAAGAATTAGCTTGAAGGTAACTAGTGAAGGTTAGTAGTGTCAGTACTGTAATTATTTATGTTAAATTTTTTGATATGTTTAAAAAAAATGTATTTAGTACGTAAATGGATTTTTGTGCCGTGATTTTAAGTTTAATCATGTTGACATCTACTTTTACCCAAGCCCTGTCTGTAAAAATTTAGGTCTTAGATTAAATTAAAATTTAAAAAGCTTTATTGACTTAACTAGTTACATTGAATTTAATCGTATAGATAAATTTTAGAATATTAATCGATACTCACAGATCGCAATGGAGAAATAGAAAAAAATCAGGGACAAATAATTCATTATGAAAATTTACTTGCCAGTTAATTTTGTCATGTTTAAAAATATGAATTCTACAAAATCCAGTACGTGAAAACATTGATCAAGATGGTGTTGAATACTTTGGGCCTTTACGTGTATCAAATTATGAATGATAAATAAAGAAGTGGAACTCTCTTGGTAATTTTAACGATATTGTTTTTGCATATTCACAATCTAATGAATAGCACTGGTATGCTGAATTAATAATAAAATCTATTTATACAGTCAAATTATGCAAAATAATTCATATCTTAAAAATAAATGCATGAATAATAAAATTCAAGTACTTAACTTTACTTCTAATATTTACTAAACTAATATGTAAATTATTAGACAACGAGAAGTTCTATAGTCGAACTTTCTAGTTCTTTTTAAAGATAATGTTGAAATTATCCTAGCTTTTCATAAAATTTAAGCTAATAAACTGCAATTATTATATTGATATTGCAGAGAAATGTAGGCTATTTGATTTTTTGTTTGCATTTCTATCCTTCTTAAATAATACCTAATTATATAATGCTGTCAAAAATAGATTTATTAGGATAATTTTAACGCAGCTACTTCGTGACCACGTTTCAAATTGATAGAAGTGCAATTATGTCACACTCTTACTTACTTACTCCATCTTTTCTTTTCTTCGGTGTAACGTAAAAGAAACACTCAGGAATATAGAAAAACGTCAGAATAAGACAAAATAACAGAGAATAGAAACAGGTCTAAACTGAAAAGATCGAAAGATTATAATCTCTCTCCACTAAATCTTTGCAAATAATTAAATTTGATCATTTTCTTCTAAGATTTATTCCATTATTGAAGCAAAGGAAGAATTGAAATGTAAGGTTTAATATTTTTGAATGAAAACCATTTTTACTGAGGTAGGATTTGTTGGGGCAACTTCTACATGAAAGGTTTTAGTCTTAAGAATCTTAACAATTAAGTAACTTAATAATAACACTAAAAGCACATTCATAATCTGATATTTGTTTTATTATTTATTAATTTAATTATAAAACTAAACATGATCATTTATTCTTACCAGCTGCAGCATTTTCAATTTCATGTTTTCGGTCACTTTTGTAAATGTTAAAAATAAAGTCTAAGTGAAAACTGATTGCAAGTGTTTAAGAACTTTTGATACAAATAGTGATCATTTTGTTTAACGCATAAAGGTGGCATTCTCACAGTTGAAAATGGGTAGAAACAAAAAAAAAACTTAATGGTGGCATGGCCAACTATGGTTTCCAATCGTCCATGGAAAAATAACAACTCGTAAATGACAACATACATTATTGAAATATTCTATTAAGTTAAATAAGTACATAATTTTAAAAATAACTGAATATAGTTACTTGCAAAAATTTAATGAGTTGTGAATCTTCTAGGAAACTTTTATTTTGATATAATTTCGCTTCGAGTTCTTAAAAGAAACACTGCACTACCCAATAGATTAAAAATAGTAGTGTGGACATCCAATTACATTGTGTTTTGCTATTTGCTATTCAACCTCTGTGCCCTGTGCTGTAAACAAACTATAAATTTTTACTGAATATTCAACATAATACATACGGCAAATTAACAATAATATTATGTAGCCGATTTCAGGGATTACACTGTGATTCAAATAGGATTAAAAATTAATTTTGTTGCAAATTAACATGTATTTGATTTTACATCGAGTTTTCGATAAAGATTTTAAATAAATCGGAATTTTGTTCTAAAGATGTGCAATACTCTATGAAAAATATTAAGTAAACTTCTACTAAAAATATTGATATCAAACTACAGTAACCTTTTTGAATGCATGTCGATCTGTAGAATCAAATTCAAACACAAAAACTTGTTTTATTAAAGATAGGGCTTTATTGATAATTTTGTATTTTAATCTCGCTGTTAACGTTATCAGTCACTCTCTTCTTCTCGTATAAAATATATGCAATTTAAAAAAAAAATCAAACAATTTTTCTTAGAAAATTTAGAAATGTTGGATGAATACAAGCGCATGCTCCACTAACCTCCAAAACATTAAAAGAGTAATAAATTTAAGTGTCATCCGCATACATAGTATAAGAAACAAGTTTATTACTAAGTGAAACTTAGGTGTAAAGGTAATATACAAAAGGGGTCCTAAACATAACCCTTCCGGTACTCTGGCGTTAGTCATCATGTATAGCAACAACTGCTTCAAAACTGTTAAACACCACAGACATAATACGTATATGGCATAGGTTTGGAGACCATAATGTAGTCAGAAGAATTCGGAAAGTTCAGATAAACAATAATTTACAATTATTATGAGGAAGTAAACTAGTATTTCTGCAATGTGTAGACCTCATGCAACTCACCATAAGCTAAGCATTGAAATGAAATTTGTCTCCTAGATATCTCCCTCTCCGGAATTTTTGGGTGAATAGTGGCTATGGGGTATCACTTCTTAGTAGAAGAGAATTGTCGTGTGTCAAAATGATCAAAATCGTTATAGCCATTGTGCAACGTAGTGATACCGAAATCCGGTACCCACCATCATTCCAAAGCTTCATAGAATCTTTCCATAAATATCCTGAATCCGTCTGTTACTTTCGCCGCTATGTGTGTGAAGTTTTGCCCCAGTCGTTTCGAAAGTCCTCGCTTCGCTCGGTCAATAAGCTACACATAATTCAATCATACGCACGCTAATATCATCTATACCGATTTTATGAATTGATTGACGAGATTATGTTTATAATGATGATTAATTAAATTATCAATAAAAAGAGGTATTTAAGCATACAACATTTGAAATAGAAAGATGGCTAGAAAGTTTTTTTATTAGATTCAACTACTTTTTCCACATTAATTTCGAAGTGTTTCCACGAAAGTTACTATTCAAATAAAATTTCTTGCTTTGTATATGACTGCAGTAGTAAATTTACACCAACGTCTATAGGAGCTTTTGTTGGCTTTGTTCTTTCCGATATCGTAGACTTCACATTTTAGCAATTTGCAATTTTAACTATAGTAATTTCATTTCTTCATACCTTCAATATCAAAAATATTCGACCAAAAACAGAATATAAATAATTAACTAGTAAGCTTTTACTACGCGTCCATACACAACAATTTTGTCAACTTTATGAACGCCAAAGGCATCGATCAATTCTTTGTTACTACAATTAATGTGATTGTTCTTTCTCCTCGTGAAAAAAGTAACTAATTCTAGCTCTGCAACAGGAACTAATGCGATATTTAACTCAGAGCTAGTTGCACAAGTTTAATCTCGTGTAATTTATTTTAATCGGTTTTAATTACCCCGTAATATGTGAGAAAACTCCATTTACATACAAACTCCGGTTTGCGGAATGAATATATAACACTTTCTTATAAGTAGCACGTGTTTATTGAAGTTTTTATTCTGACTGAATAAATTACAGAAATGTCATTATTACTACTCAACCGGAAATATACAAAAAAAAACTGCACACTTGAATTTGTATTCGATTTTTCTCCAAAAACAGGGGCTAGGATAAATTGTATTGTTAGTAGACTACTGTGAAAACTAAACTTATTGTAAATGAAATGATTTCAAAAAGTATTAAATATAAATTTAAGTATGCACGTAATACAAGGTTGACGATGTATTTTTATTTTAAAAATTGCATTGCGAGTAAAATAACTATGCTGCATATTAAGTTTATTATTTTGAAATCAATTGCTTTAATTAGAAAAATCCTCAATAGATACATCTTTTAATTGAAGATTATTTGTTGAATAACATTATTACAATGGCTTAAAAATAATATAAAGTAAAATCGTTCCACTAAAAATGGTAATTACTAGGTACATTTAGAACGTTTACTTTGTTATTTTTTATTATCTTAAATAACAAGCCATTGATATTATTATTGATATCTTCGGGCACACATTGGGCTAAAAAAATAATTATTTTAATAATACAGTAACAACAATTTCCCTTTAAATTCCAAAATGTGTTGCACTCTGACATTCTATGAAGCTTTGTCGTTCTGATACACGTTGTTGGGTGTTTTGGTCGCACTAGATTAATAGAAAAAAAATACCGAAGCCTTCGGCTTCGTTTCATAATTTTCATGTCTCGTGCATAAACATCAACTTTTAGCACTTGTTGCATAAATAGCTATTAAATAAGTAATCATATTACCCCGTTGTGTATTAGTTACTACGGTTACATGTATGTATTTTTTTAGTTGCTATGGATTATTGAGTTACTCACTAGTAAATAAAATAACATTTTTCACCTAAGTACGAGTATATACCCGGAAACAATAAAATATTAGAGACTCATTTTCATTGTTTTTTATTGGTGTGGCTTTATTTCAAAATCTTCTAATAATATAAACATTTTTAAGGCTTTAACCTATGTGGAATCATTATTAAATTTTATCAAATTAAATTATTTATCTTATAATATACGTCATCTTTATTTCAGCCTCAAAACCGCAACTAGAAAATATTCGCCTTCAAAGAGAAAGTAATAATACAAACTGTACGAATTATTTAACACATGTGGAAATCTGTTTTGTTAAGCGAGTTTTAAGCATAATATTAAAAAAATAATAATCTTCTATTGTTCATTTCCAATATTCACGAAATTATTAAAGTTCTAAAAATGTTATTATGGGTTTCCTTGCATTAAGAACTATTTTTATTAATGGTCTGTAGAATATAACTTCCTTTTAACTCTTTTAAACATACTTATTATAAAAAGGAATTTTCTGTTTCTTTGCGTGAGAAATAGTTGAAAACCATAAGAAAGAAAGTGTGAACTAAAACTATTTTTTTTTATTTCGGGTATCACCCAAGCCGAATTTCAAGGAGCTTTTACTGTAGCTAAGTTGTTTTCATAAACTGTTAACTGAAAGTCACTTGATTTTAATTGTTATATGTGATTGGGAAAAGTTATGTCTCTAAGAAAGGTCTGAATCTCAACTTCTCTATGACGAATTGTTTCAAAGTTGTAGCTGCGATAATCCTAAAATATTATTGCACAAATACAAGGGTAAACTAAAAAATTTTTTTTAAACAGCAGCCTTCTCGGAATTATTTCCAAATTCATGTAAATTTTACGCGTTGATGCCTGGCCTATTGCAGCTCTAAATAAAATTTAAGGAAATGTATGTTGTACGTATATCATTTCAAAATAACCACATTTTAGGTTACAATATTATTAGCCTAATAAACAAACAGAAATAAAATTAAAAACTCGATCACAAACATTGTTTGGAAAATGTATGTATAGAATAAAATCATCTTAATGTAATTTACCTTATTTGCCGTCTATGGAAACCAGTTTAATAAAATGCTATTAACATACCACCAAGCTATCAAATACACTTTCTTAGAAAGACTGCAGCGATCGCCGGCCTTCACTTTATCATAAAGCGGAAGTACATATTACTAGTACCGACGTTCTCACACTAATTTTGAAGCAATAAATCAAAACGGACGTTAATGAGATTACTTCCAGTAATAGCGGAAACAAGGAGGATACTTGTGCATTATGTAGTCAATATAATAAAATACATGTGTTACAAGTATTTTTATACTTTATATAATCAAAATTTTAAAACGATTAATAAATAAGTATAACAAGAAGAAACAATAAGCTTTTAGCACAAGGATTCATATTTTATTTGAAAAATTTAACTATTTTCTTCGAGAAAAGTCTTTGTTTTATCATTTGGATGGTCCTTACTTTGGTTTAGTATTTCAGCAGCTAAGTTTAATAATAATAATTTTTTATAGTAGCAGTAATGAAAATGCACCAAATCATATTTCATCTGGTCTAACCACAACTAACCATTGTCATAGAAAAATGTTAGTGTAGACGTAAATTATGTCTAGGCCTATTTCACTCAAGTCGAAAGTGCAAGCACCTGCCTGTTTTCATACCCTTGACAAAATACCATACCGCTTAGAGATGATATCTATTAAAATAGTATTTCAAGGAGTTAAATTAATGTGCTTGTTAAATTCTCTAACAGAGTGGGCACATAAATCAATCCTTGCATTAATTACGAATGCATGGTTACCTCGTAATTGGAACATTACTTCGAATTTAAATATTTTGGACAAGGTTAAGAAAGCTATATTTTTGCTACTTGAATTACTAATTGAATCATGCTAGACCTGAAATATTTGCACTAGGATTAACCTGTTAATTTACGTTGCCAAAAATATATCATGAAATAGATTGGGATGAAAAATATAATCATTTTTAAATACGCTTACTTTCTAATACGCAAAGCGCTGCAAACCAAAATGACGAAATAAAAGAGTTGTAAAAAGAATGCGATTCACCAAATTAAACAAATAACATAGTGTTATGGTTTTTAGTATAGGGGTTTAAAATCAGATTAATAAGGTTAAAATAATACAGCATTAAAAATTAAAAAGATGAATTTAAGTATCAAAAGGATATCAAAATTATTAAAAATGTATTTTGTAAAGAAAGGAAAGAGAATTTAAAATTCAATTGAATGAAGTTACTCAGCAAACAATAGGATTTTATCATAATGTAATTATCTGAGATGAAGTGGGGAATTAATGGAAAATACTTATTCAAGAAATACCATTCAACATAATGAGTGTTAGATAAATATAATACAGTTTCTAAGTTCTATAGTGTATGCTAAACTAAATCACTAAGGAGATTTATTATTATTGATAAGTATGTAAAAATAATTTGGTACAAAAACATGTAATACAATTTGTAAGCGGTTAAAATTATGAAAATAAACCCTTTATAACAGTTTCAATGTAAATAAAAGAATTTAAAGAAGAAGACAGAAAGAGTGAAGTGAGCTAATTTTAAAGAGGGAAGTATTTACTATTTGATATTTGTTGAGTGACAAGTAAATGTAACGAGAAAGTATTTGTAATTGATTTTGCGCTTGCATAATTCAAAGTGACAGGTGACATACGTTTAAGTTGTCATGAAATAAGAGAATCAAATTTCAGGAATAGAAGCAGTCTAGATTATGAGCGAATCCTACCTGTGTTTCAGTAAGAGTGAAATGTTTCTACAGAAGTTAGCGATTTAATAATCTTGATAATCCAGAATAAAGGACAAATCAGTTAATTACAATTCAATTTTAAAAAAAGAATTCATTGAGAATAAAATAAAGTAAATCAATTATAACATTAAATAGGCGTTACAACGTGGAGTCACCACAATAGATATAATTCTATTCTATAGCGTAAGCGCCCAACCAATTGTGTAAAGAGGCTATTTTTAAGTGATAATAAATTCAATGTTTTCTGCTGATTGAAGACTACATAATATCCCGACTTTTGTAAAATTGGTTTTCAAGTATTTATTCAATCTGGTTTTAGATATTTTGCTATAATACTCCATTGTTTGCTTTTGTTTTAAATAATTAGAGATTTAGCTTTGCTACAATGTGACAATACATCGTCAATCGGATGTAAGGAAAACCTTCAATATTTCTTCAAATTTTTAATTTACTACTTTTGATATAACGAAAACTATTGTGATTATCTTAGTTGGAGTGCTTTGTGGTGGAAGGAATGTTAGATTAACTAATTGTAGCAGTATTTATAAATGAAGTTGGTTCTACTTCAGCTTTTGTTAAACTTATTTATTTTTAAAGGCAATTGAGATAATAAAATCACTATATTTTAAAATTATATTAATACAAAATCAATAACGTATATTTTAACGGTGGTTTAATTAAAGTTATCAAACAACAGTAAAGCTAGAGAACATATCATCTCATGTGTCTTCTATAACTAGTATATGACATCAGTACCAAAAGGTATTTAGCATCTTGCTGGCATATGTTTAAAGTATACGCTACTAATTGCAATGCCATGATGGCAGCGATGTAAGTGTGAACTATTTTGTAAAATACTGAGGTGCTTCTAGTGTCGACTTCTAGACTTCAATTTCTATTGGTCAAATACTATCTTTAATTTGCTTTCACACGAATAGGCTAAACTAAACTACGTTAAACAACCATATTACTTTATATAACAGTGGCAAAATATTTCTTCTATTCTGTAGACCTAACAATAATCAGCGAATTCGATTAAGGTCTTCTATATGTCGCCTGAAATGGCAACTTGTAAGATTTCGATCATTTATCGACCCCCAGAAATAATGCCCCATAAATGATATTGAAATAATTCTGCAATAAGACTTGATCTTCAATTCATTATTTATTATATCAATGAAAAAGGTCAGTGAAGGGAGTGAGATAAAACAGTGTCCTACGGCACGAAAGTCTTTAAATATCGTATATCAAATTAAAGGCGAAGCACAACGTCGACTACTATAGGCATACAAAATTTGCTAACAATGCATGGATGTAAAATAATAAAATCCATTGCAAAACATTACAATCTAACGTTAGTAACTGATAACCTTAGTTATAGGAGATAAAACGCACTGTTAATCACCTACAGAGAATGCATTGCCAACAATTTTAAACAAAGAATAATTTTTCAATGCAACCACTGCGCATAATGAAATGCTGCCAGTTAGCAACACTTTGGATTTTCTTGTTCCTCATATTCAGCCGCTTAACATCGTATATGGCGCCCATTTTTAATATTACCACATTATAATCTTGTAAATCATAGTTTTATAAAGTTTACCGAATCCTTAAACTAACTGCTGCTCATTTAGCATATTTTACAAAACAAGGAAACAATTAAAATAACTATCATATAATTAATATGGAAAAAGTATTGGACATCAAACAATACACACGACATATTTTCTTGTCATTTACAAAACCTTCGATAAGGTATGGGTTGATAAATGAAAGTAGCAAATCATATTCTCAATATTTCTTAAAGTCTAAACACCAACGTTCGATGGTTCTTCGTTGGCTTGAAAAGGTATATGTGAATACTGTTCAACATTATTTTTCAGTAACTGTAAAACGCCTTCCCTGTTAATTGAAATATTCATATAAAGTACACGTATTCGATTAAGTATCGTCAATGTACTATATTTCTATTTCTACTGTACTTTAAATAAAAAACAGAATATATGACGCATTTAAAAGACAGTTTCCGAAATATAGTGATCAAAAGTAGAAAATTCTAAAAGTAAAGCAGGCAAACAAAATTATAATCGCAATACAATAGAAAACTGAAAATAGTGTGATACAGTATAATAGCATTACTACTGGGAAAAATGCTGGAAATTAAAATTAAAGAATAATAATACAAATATTCAAACTGTCCATTTTATAGTGTAACAGCTAGGTAGGCAACGCATTTAACACGCTCAAGATATTCACGAATAACTTTTAATTTTATTTGTTAATTTGTTATCTACAAGAACTAGACAGTGAAAATCATGAGCTTGTTAAAGGTGTTGCCTAGCTAGTTATTACACGATAAAAATAGGCAGCTTGCTTAATCTGTGTTACCAATATCATCATACACCTAAAAAATATTTGTAAAGGGCTTTACTCAGAACTTCCCTCGTCAGTGAACGTTATAACAGTAAATAATTAAAAAATCAAATTTAAGTAGGGGTAAAAATATCTTCACTTTTCTAATAAATTACATAAATTTTCAAATAAAAAACACTACCGGCGGTCGAATTCGAAAGACAAGCGGCTGCGAATGCGACTCCAACGTTTAGAGGGATATTACAAGGGAACGGTCTATTACTACATGCGCTACGGAGTACTTCTTGAGTCCGTGCGTCCCGGCTGCCTTAAATAGAACCCATTTTTTGTTGACATCTTTTTCTGCTCTACAACATTTACGCTGAATCTGTGGGGTTCAATTTTCGCCAAGCGTAAAGCCTGAACTATGAAAATTGTTACTTTTATCTATATCTCAATTGAAGTAACAATAAAAATATTACCGGTGATGGGACTCGAAATTCATTGCTTACGAACGGGACGCTTCGAATTCCTTCAATGCAGCTATATTTAACATAAAAAACTTAATCGTTGCTCTTTTTTGTTTCATACAACATTTATCCTGTATCTGTTGGGTTCCATTTTTAGCAAGAATAAAGCCCGCGCTATGTACAAATTATTGCTTTTAGCTATGTCTATGCTAAAACAAAAATAAACAACAATTTCTTTTTTTAAGTTGCTTACCCTGCATATATTTCCCTGAAATTTTCTCTATTTTATGCCGGATAGATATATATAATGTGTATGTAGAATATTGTCTTTCTTGAACAAATCGTTTTTGAGTTATACGTAGAGCCAACAGACAGACAGGTAGACAGACGGAATTGAGAAAACCTGTTCTTCTTCATCTAGGCACTCAGAAAAGTGAAGATCTGAAGAAATCTCGATTACAATACTTAATAACGTAATAATAGAATGTTCATTAAAAAAAAGAATATAACTACAACATTAATACTACAGAAACTTACGTAAATTACACCTGTTCTTGGATAATAAGTATGACAATAAATATAGGATACCGAAGTATCGAGAGTATACAATCAATGCGTGTTACCAATAATGACCTATGGTTTCGAGACATAGCCTCTTAAAGAAACTTTGATCCAAAAATAAAAGATCGCTCAACGAGGCATGGAACGCTCCATGTTGAGTATAAGATTGCGAGACCGGATACGGAATGAAACAATAAGAGAACGTACCAAAGTGGAGGATGTAGCGAAACACATTGCAAGTTTGAAGTGGAGCTGGGCGGGGCACGTCATGAGACAAGACGACAATCGATAGTCTAAGCTGACGACCGAGTGGAGACCTCGGGAAGGCAGAAAGAACAGAGGTAGACCGAGGGCTAGATGGCGAGACGACGTGCACAAGATCGTAGGGATACAGTGGATGAGTACAACATCGGATAGAACGGAGTGGAGGCGCCGAGGGGAGGCATATATCCAACACTGGAGTAATTAAATGTTGATGAAAGAAGAGGAAGAAGAAGACCGAAGTTTACAAACTTAATTTGTTGTGGTTAACAACTATCACTTTAATATTTCCAGTTTTGATGTCTATTGTATTGATGTATGACATGCTCCACGTGACCACCACCCCTTTGCAAGCATAGTTCCCTTCCAAGCATTGTTGAAGATTGCCTACATACGTAATTTCTAAATAGAGGTTGACGTAAATTTGGAAGAACTGTACGATCGCCCTCTCAATTTCGCAGTTGCGACTGATTTTATTGAAAATGTTGTTTTCCATCGTTCCCATTCTCTAGAAATTGATTTTAACGTACCTGATACTTGGTCCGTTATTTCTGCCTTGTTCGTATGAACGGTTATAGAGGTTGCAAACAAAATTATTTTTCTCGGTAGTAAGCATCTTGTTTAACACGGTTATTGCATACTTTTAACGAGAAGGTGTCGACAAAAGATCGGAGTGACATTTGCAGCAATTTTCATTTAAATTGCAACTGAAACTATGCTCTTAATTTTGGTATCCTATATTTATTGTCATATTACAATAAAATACTTCTGACAAGATAAGTAATACAAATCTATTAGTAAAAGCAGAACTCAGAATAACAGGTAACGATATAAATGGGAAAAACGTTATAATTTTCAGATATGATGACAGAAGACGTTCACAATTATAAACAAACAGCATATACAGGGTGTCCCAAAAAGAATGGGACACCGATTAGTCATAGCTTCCTTACGTCATAATAAATCGATTAAACCTAATATACCTTAGTACAAAGTCGATTCAGTAAGAAGTTATAGGGCCTTGAAGTACAATTTTTTATTTCTTATTTTTTTTGTTAATTTTAACAAATGTAGAGATATCGATTTGAATTTTGGTATACGTACTTACTATTATGTACTGCAATAACTAAAAAAAAATCATAAATTGGACTCGACTGTAACAGACACTTTACCTATCTTTCAAAGCTTTTTTTAGCTCTAACTTCGTTATCTGTAACTGTTTTATGGTATTATCTGAAAGAGATTTAAAAAGCACAAAAATAATGTATTCTTAGTTCTTAAGCCTAAAAGCAACCGTTTACCTTAAAATGCCCATCCAAGGTTTTTGGTTGTCATTAAGACGTGCAATTATTAAGCAGCGAAAAGCGAACATACCGAATGAAATAGCCAGTATTCCGCTTAAAATGTTGGAAAAAGTCGTGGAAAATGCTTTAAAATGGGTTCTCCCTTTTATTAACGCTAGAGGTAACCATTTGGCCGATATTATCTTCGTTATATGATGTAGGAAATGTCCAAGGTCCAAATAACTATTTATGATCGACAAATCGATAGTTGCTTGAATAGCCTCACTATTATAAAAAATAAGATGGGGAACTCTATTTTGCGCCACCTTGTATATAAACAATTAATATGCATGATGTTTTTGAGTATTTTGCCACCATTCATTTTTTTTTAATATTTATAAATGATAAATCTACTCCCGTTATCCACACAGCTAAAAGTTAATACATTAAATGAATTGCCAAAAATGGCAAATGCGTCTTAACCACACAATAAGGGACACCAAAGAAAAAGTTTAAGATGCAGAATACGAAATCACAAATAAATAATGCAGTATATTCAATTAAGCCGGGCTCGGTAGCTCAGTGGTTAAGTATTCTGACTACTGATCTAAGAGTCGCGAATTCAATCCCCGTTCCCGTTGAGGTTTTTAATAATAAAAAAATGCAAATCAAAGCTTCTACAGAATGCCGTCATTTCGAAGTGATGTTACTAAGATGTGTAGCATGTAAAATCTCAGCAAAATTCTGTATGACTATAGCAGTTGGTACGCGGCATGCCCAAACCTTATCCATGACAAACAAATAAACAATTCAATTAAAACGCAGTAATACACGTAGGTCCGCACATATTACAATAGAATTGATGATATGTGGACTAGAATATTTCTATCATGTGGTACCAGAAATATCAATACTCATAAAGAGAAATGGCGTACAAACGAAAATAGAACAATATATCATAAATGTTGAAAAATTTGCAGGATATGCAATAAGTTCAAAGTGGCATACATAATTCAGCTAAGCACTCCTTGAGTTAGGCAACACACGTTTCAGATATCGCAGCAATAGGTACTTAAATAATGCACATTACTTTAGAAGTCAAATATAACTGGTAAACTTAAAATTATATCAATACAAACAATAACGGTCAGATAATTTTTTATTGCCAGTTACAGTTATTAAAGCATTTATTAATAAGTTAAGGCAAAAAATTCCTGGCCTCTAACCGCACGCACATTTCCATCTATTGCTTGAATAAGAGGAATGTAATTTTGCTAACATTGAACCGTTCTTCGTCAGTTTTTTGCAGACGTTGAAAACTGACCGTTTTCTATTGCAAAGATTCCGGCTTGGTACTTGTCTTTCGAGAAATCGCTTGGTATGTCTAATAAATAGCATGATGCCAATCTTGCTGTTCAAAATTAAATTAATCATTTGAATATTGTCAAACATACTAAAACTTTGAAAAGAAGTTAATGCAAGTGAAAATTTTCCAATTTACTGTATAAATACGCTATTCATGGTCTATAATATGAAATTATGTTATTTAATTACCCACCGCTTCTATAACATTAATAAGATACTGAACGTCGAAAAAATACAGACAGAATGATTGGGAAGATTAATAATCAAGCTACAAAAGAAGAAGTCAAGACAGATTGCAATAAGGGCCTCAAAGGTATTAACTACGGCCAGCAAATTGCTCACTCGCATAATATTAGAGAGGACGAAAAAAGAGATTGAACGGCTACTAAGACCAACTCAACCAGGGCCCCGACAGCGCAATGACAATACAGACACGCTCAAAATAATTTATTATATACTAGGTGAGTTTTTTTAAATGTTACAAGGCAATGTCTCGAAAACGGTTTCAAATATATTCATTCAATTTTGGTGAGGTAATAGGGAGATGGGGGGCATAATTAAACGTATGCTTTATAATTATCCTCCTCTATTTTTAGGAGTAGGGGGTAACTTTGGAATTTTAAATCGAATGATGTACTTTTGTTTAGAAAACGCGAATCTACGTAAAAAACTACGTGTGTGTACAAAACATTTTTGGATTTGCTGATTCGGTTACGGATTTATGGTTAACTAAATTTTGATTGAATTTAAAAAATAAATAAATTTTACGAATAAATCAAGTTCACTTATTTCAGAATTATTATTCGTTTCCATGGAAATGAATTATTTTTACTTAAGTCAGTTGAGAATTTTGACGTTTTAACAATTATTATTCTTTTTTATTTTATAACCTAGTAAATCATTATTCCATAACCGAAAAAGCAAATAAAAATTTTTTTTACGTAGATTCTAATTTTTTAAACAAAAGTACATCATCCTATTTAAAATTCCAAAGTTACCCCATACCTCAAAATAGAGAGAGGATGTAAATATTTATTTATTTATTTATTTATTTCGTACTCAGCCAACAGCCGTTAGGCCAATTATAGGCGTCGCTGTACATTTGTAATTGTTTTTATGTGTTCCTCCATCTCCCTACTACCTCACCAAGATTTAACATTTTCCAGATATCGCCTTGTAACACTTTAAAAAACTTACCTAGTATAGATGAATTTAATGACTGGATAAAACAATTGTTCCAGATCGGAAAATATATCTGTAGAAAGCATTGTTAGACAGGGGAGTATAGTATATTTTAGTCAGGATTACAAAATGCCCTCCATATTCGTATGCTACAATCATAATTTTTTGTAATTCCAAAAGTTGACGACTTTTGTCAGATTTCATGCTATTTTTTTATATTCCGCTTTCTGTTTTTCAACAATTAACTAATTAAATTAAAAATTAACTATTAGAACTTAGCTTATTTTACTGGAAACGTAACAGCATGCGAATCACATCTGTTCTATAGCAACCAGAGTATGATAAAATACTCGTAAATGTAGTAGCAGGTCATGAATTTCGTTTTTAGAAATATTAAAGAAACACCGTACGAGACCACACGTTAGTAAAAAATGCGAAATACCTAACCAGTCTTACACCTTATCTAAAGGGTGTTTCAATAAGAGCGCAAGATTTGAATTGCGCGCCATGTTTGACAGTCATAATGTCACATGATTATGACGTGACAGATGGGAGTTAGTAAACATGGAGCATTACACGGTAGAACAATGCGTCCTGATTGTCAAAAATTATTATCAAAATGGTGAAAGTTTAATTGCCACTATTCGTAAAGTGCGTCCAATGTTCGGTCGAAATAATGTGCCTAATTCATCTACTGTGAAAAGAATAATCAAAAAATTCGAAAGAACTGGTTCGGTTAGTGATGTGAAACACACGATACGAGCTCATAGAGGTCGTTCAGAACAAAACATCACGGCAGTTCGCGAGAGTGTGACAGAAAGGCCAGAGACGTCAATTCGCCATCGGGCACAAGAATTGGACATTTCAACAGGCACTCTTCAGCGAATTCTCACTAAAGATTTACAGCTGCATGCCTACAAAATCCAACTGACAACTTCTGCCAGTAGACCATGAACAGCGAAGAGAATTCGCCAATTGGATCCTTGAACAACCTGCTGATTTTGCAAACAAAATCATTTTCAGTGATGAGGCCCATTTTCACCTCGATGGCTTCGTTAATAGGCAAAACTGTCGCATTTGGGGCTTAGAAAATCCACGAATTATTAATCAGAAAGCAATGCATCCACAACGGGTCACTGTATGGTGTGCATTATGGTCTGGAGGAATAATTGGACCGTTTTTCTTCGAAAACGAAGAAGGTAATGCAGTAACGGTGAATGGCGAACGTTATCGTGCTATGATAACACAGTTTCTTCTGCCTCATTTGGAAGCTATTGATCTTGACGCCATGTGGTTTCAGCAGGACGGTGCCACATGTCATACCGCCCGTGAAACATTGACGATCTTGCACGAGGGTGCTCCTGGTCGTGTCATTTCCCGATTTGGTGACCAGAATTGGCCTCCACGCTCTTGCGATTTAACGCCTTTAGACTTCTGGCTGTGGGGTTATCTGAAGTCACAGGTTTATGCCAATAAGCCTGCAACTATCGAAGCATTGAAAGCCGAAATTAGATGCTGTATCAATGAAATACCACCACATGTATTCAATAACGTTATTGAAAATTTCGTCAAAAGGGTACGCATATGCCAGCAAAGCGGTGGCGGCCATTTACAAGATATTTTGTTTCATACATAATTCCCAAATGTATATTTTCTAAATCAATAAATATTTCAATACTTTGTTACAGAAAACCATGTTTTATTGAACACTGAAATCTTGCGCTCTTATTGAAACACCCTTTATATACGTTCTAATAAGAAAATCATGATGTCTGCAAAGGTGAGAAAATAATATGAGCAGACATTTATAGTAATTTACGATGTAAGTAACGTTATCAAGCTTTTTACATTATGAGAGAATAGTTTGAATGAACGAGCGAGGTTAGGAGCAAGTTCTTTAAAATTCTCGAGTAATGTAGAAAGCAGATAACGTTACGTATATCGTAATACGGTTTATTTTATTCAAAAATTCTAATATTTAGAAAAAAATCTGGTGTGATACACTCACACAACTTCCTTTTACAGCGATCTTATAATTAGTAAAAAATTTGATGTTTAATTTCTGTCAAAAATTTTCAAAAATTGCAAATTCTACAAAAACGGTACAAAATAGAAAGTTAGTTGAAGAGACAATTTTTTTCTATAATTTTAAGCTGAATTCAAAAATGTATTAATATACCGGGTGTTGTATTTAAAATAGGAGTTAATAAAAAATTTTTAGAAGTATTCAACTGGAAAATCACCTATCTCACATCAATACACATTAAAAATTTAATCAAAATGGGAAGTTTAAAAAAAATCGTTAGAGCCGTTTTTGAAAAAATCGAAAAAAATTGAAAAATCACAAGAGTAAACACCTACTTCCGGTTATGCGATTTTCTTCAAAAGCTGGCTGTCTCATCTACATAGTACATAAAACTTATATATGAAGTTTTAATGCCATACCTCTTTTGGTTTTTGAGATATTCTGTTCACAGACACACAGACACACAGACAGACCAATGAAAAAAAATATGTTTTTTGGGTTCAGGGGACTCTAAAACGCGAAGATCTGTTGAAAACTCAATTTCGAATTTTTGGGGTGAATCCAATACTTCCTTTATCGTAAAAGGAAGTAAAAATAGGAAAAATAGTTATTAATGACACTTACAACAACGAGATATATATCTGCTATGGCTGTGGTGGTATCAGTAGTAAGATAAAACCATAATTCACTCAATACTGTATTGTTGGTAGCACTGTCAGGTTATGTTAAGTTCGAGATTTGCAGGTTAAATTTTGAGTCAGTCTGTGTCAAATAACAAACAAAACCTAACCTACTAACATCGAATTTGACATAGACTGGCAGTGTTACCAACAATACACGTCAGTACTGCCAACACGTGATTAAATGCAAATAAAGTATCGGTATGTTATTTTTCTTAACAACACTGGTGCTGTTAAATGCATCTTAACGCAACTCGTTGCTAAGGAGTTATCATAGTAACATAATAGGATAAAATAAAAGTTTATACAATGTTTCCAAGCTACTGTTTATAGATATTAACGATACAAGTTTGATTATGAGCATCTTAACGACACGAGTTTGATTGCCAAAAACGAGGCGGTGAGCCGAGTTTTGCGGCAATCAAACGAGTCTCGTTAAGTGCCATAAGCAAACGTGTATTGTTCAATATTTTATCTTCATCAATAAATTCTGGTTCAATGTATTTCTTGATACAAAAAGAGTGCGGTAATATTCATTACCGCACTGAGTGCGGTAATATCTATTCATTACCGCACTGAGTGCGGTAATGAAGCTCATAACGATACTAAAATTAATTTAGTTAAGAGTCTATAACAACACTGATGAAGATAATAGATATTAACGATACAAGTTTGATTATGAGCATCTTAACGAAACGAGTTTGATTGCCAAAACGAGGCGGTGAGCCGAGTTTTGCGGCAATCAAACGAGTTTCGTTGTGTGCCATAAGCAAACGTGTATTGTTCAAAATTTTATCTTCATCAAAAAACTCTGGTTTACTGTATAAAAAGAGTGCGGTAATATTCATTACCGCACTGAGTGCGGTAATATCTGTCTATTACCGCACTGAGTGCGGTAATATCCATTACCGCACTCAGTGCGGTAATGAAGCTCTTAACGATACTAAAATTAATTTGGTTAAGACGCTATAACAACACGGATGAAGATAAAAATATTTACGACATCTACATTTTGTTGTTCTTTCTTATGGACAATGTCCACAACGACTGCTGTGGTCATATGGTTAAAGTCTTAGTAAGGGACCTTTAACATGATACGCATACGGTTTTACATCTCTACGGAAGGATGCCATTCTGTAGCAGTTTTATTACAGTCACTGTATGTTACGCTACTGTCAAGATTCTGGCAATGGGAATTGTCGAAACGTCATCCGGATAAAACATAACGTATGCAGTGTCACTTTGACAGGTGCATCTAAAACTATTGCTAAATTTAAATTTGGAAACGCCTAGTTGAATGTAAAAACAGAATATAAAGAGGTTTAAAAATGAAAAAGTTACCTCAAGTTAAAGCGAGACATGATTTATGGGCTAATCGAATTGGTGGGATAAACTGGTATCCGAATAACAGTTCAAAAATTTGCGAAAAGACATTTGAGGGATGTATGTGGGAAAAGATACATAGTAATAGTAATAGTGGTAGTAGAAAGCTTAAACCAACCAAAACTGAATCAACGAACAAACTAGAATGTAAAATGTGCCATTCCAAGAAAACCATGTTCATAAAACCATTAAACTAACGCTCACAGTTATGTTAATTACATTTCCCTAATAATTTTAACAAACTAAATTTGTTTCAAAATTACTGCATAAGAACTATAATTATCTAAGGACGAAATGTGAGATGTTTTAGCATCGTAACGATATACCCTAAGGTTAGCATAAATGTTACATAGGGTAACACAGCTGCATTTAAAATGTTTAAGTTTTACTCCTTTGAAAGCAGTAATTGATATATTTTATTGCATAACAATTATTAAATTCCAAATATGATATTTCGTTCACGTTCCACATGTCCCTGTCCATATTTTCTCTTTAACCAATTGCAATCCTACTATGCATCCAAACAATTCGAGGTAAATAATAAACCACATCAGTCAATCTACCTTTCCCGTTAGTTCATTCTCTACATACAGCGTGATAGCCTGTTATTACCAACACAAATCCATTTTGTATTAGTTCTGTAAAAAGAACTCCCTACATTTACAAATTTTTAATAATGTTCGTTGTCTCTTGAACTTTACTGTTCAATCCAAACCGTTTTAATTTATTAACAATAACTTCGTAGATTACTATTCAGCAATTAATTTATAAAATATATGACTTTCGAGTTCACCAAATAGGTGGCGTTATTCTAATTAAAATAATTGTTGCATTTTTAAAATTGAATTGTAAATAAAAAAGTTACAGAATAAAATGTGTTTAATAAAAAAAGGGGCACCTCAAGAAAAACAAGTTTTGCTAATTCGAATAACTGTTGAAGCGTTCAAAAACGTCAAAATAGGTAAACACAACTTAATGTTTCTAATAATACTGAAACAATAAAATGGGACACTTAGTAATGCAAATTACATTAATTCAGTAGGTGAAATTTAAAGCTGCGCTTCTAGACAAAATCCGATTGCTAGTCAGACGCTTTAACCGCTTACCTGTCTTACGTGTTCGTTTATCGTTGCATTATAAAGGGCACAATGGCGAAGGGCCGATCGCGGACAAACTGCGGCTAATCGGTAACGCTAAATAATAGAAACAGAGACACAGAAAGCAGACTGCAGACATAACACACGTTTATATTGTATAAGAAGTTTCATCCAAACGGATAGCCAACAATTTGAAACTTACATTGTTTGTAACTTTTTAACTCAGGAATTATTAATCTTGCACATAGACGTTTAGCAAAATGGGAAAAGTTACGTCCAATGCTTTCCGTATGCAAGCAGTATAATACATCACTAATTTAAATATCCATTTTGAAATTTTAAATAAAATGTTAACATGTGCATAGGACATTGTTAGCATAACACAATAAGTGATACCCATAAGACTGTATTTTTTAAATTATTTTCCCGCTGCTGATCATGTAAGTGAGTGATACAGCCTAGTAACAAACGTGTAAGTCGGTGATTATATTTGTTTGCTGCTTTTTCTTGGACAACGGAACTTAATATTATTATTAAGTTCCAAGGATAATAAAATTAGCAAAGCAGATGCAGATTTAGACGTTTTGTTTATAAATTGCAAGTGTTTAGGTACATGTGACACTCACAGGTAACACGACTCACGAAAACTAATCCTGGTGACAGGTGACAAAGCAAACGATTTTCTCAAAATTCTAGGGAAAATTTCGATAAGCAGCGGAAAAAATATAATAAGATAACTCGGAATGTATCGTCTATTAACATTTTCGACAGGCAACAAGCCGCGACTTCGTCTGGCTTGTACTTGCCTACCTCAAATGTTAATAGGTCCTTACATTCCGTGTTACTAAATAGCTATTATTGTAAAAGAAAAACTGTTCAAAAACTTTAATGAGTTAATCTTTTCGCAAATAATAGATACATATAATATATTTCTTAATTTTTACTTCCTTTTACAATAAAGGAAGTATTGGATTCCACCCCAACAATTCGAAATTGAGTTTTCAACAGATCTTCGCGTTTTAGCGTCCCCTGAACCCAAAAAACATATTTTTTTTTTTCATTGGTCTGTCTGTCTGTCTGCCTGTCTGTCTGTCTGTCTGTCTGTGTGTCTGTGTGCCTGTGAACAGAATATCTCAAAAACTAAAAGAGGTATGGCGTTGAACTTCATATATAAGTTTTGTGTACTATTTAGATGCGACAGCAAGCTTTTGAAGAAATCGCATAACCGGAAGTAGGTGTTTCCTCTTGTAATTTTCAGTTTTTTTGATTTTTTAAAAACGGCTGAAAC
Organism: Agriotes lineatus; assembly: GCA_940337035.1. Lineage (NCBI taxonomy): Eukaryota > Metazoa > Arthropoda > Insecta > Coleoptera > Elateridae > Agriotes > Agriotes lineatus. Next base: position 37,239 of record CALNHX010009947.1, read on the forward strand.
GATTTTGTTAAAACTTCACATTTTTACTACATTTTGATGTGTATTATTATGAGGTGGGTGATTTTCCAGTTGAATACTTCTAAAATGGGTTTCTTTAGTTTTTTTCTTTTTTTTTTTATTAACTCCTATTTTAAATAAGGTATATTATTACATTTTTGAATTCAGCTTAAAATTCTAGATAAAATTTGTCTCTTCAACTACCGCTCTATTGTGTACCGTTTTTGCAGAATTTGTAATTTTGAAAATGTTTGACAAATGCTTAACACTTTAAATCAAATTTTGCTAATTATAACATCACTGTAAAAGGAAGTTGTGTGCGTGTATCACACCAGATTTTTGTTTGAAAAATCATCTTTCTAATAATACTGAAACAGTGGGGACACTTAGTAATGCAAATTACATTAATTCGCAAAGAAAACTATCACAGTTGGTGAAAGTCGCACCTGCGCTCCCAGGTAAAATTCGATTGCTAATCAGACCTTTATCCCTCGCCTAGCAGGCTGTCTTAAGTGTTTACTTATATTTGAATAATTGATAATTATTAATTAATAGTTATTAATCCTACACATAGACGTTAGCAAAATGGGAAAAGCTACGACTAATATCTTTTGTATGCAATCAATGCAATAACTTCTCAATGACTTAGTATTTTTGGTGATAATAGATACGTATGATATTTGATTTTATTTTTCTTCAATTTTTCTTTGAAACAGGGCAGTTATAATTTTATTCAAAATTCAAATTACCATAAATTCATTTTAACCAGCATTTTTAGGATGAAAAGTTAATTTATTTCGTAGAATACGAAGACAGTTGTGTATAGATTGTACAGTTGTCGGCAATAAAATCGGGTGCACCTAAATAGATCTATATTTTTATATTTTGGTATTGCTTAAACGGTTCCCATGCTCCTAAATTACAGTTACCTGTAATTTTGTACTATGTTATGCAAATTACAAATTAAAAGCGATATGGTTAGAATATAACTAATTAAATGTAGAACAGAGAATCTATAAAAATTAAATTGTGTAATGTCACCACTGTTGGCAATTACACCTTGCAATCTATCTAACAAAGAAGATAGTAAATTTCTGATATATTCAGGAGATAAGTTGTACTTATATTTATATTAAACTGAGTGGTAACCGCTCTTACTTGCATATCTCTCATTAGCCTATCGACAATGCTTCCCTTTTCGAAATTATTCAATACGAAACATGATTTCAACTACTGATTTTCGACGTTGGATAACAGCGAAAAATGTGTCAGTTAATTTAAATGCAGATGTTACTATGTATTATTCTAAAAGTTGAGTTACATTGGAAAATAATAGGTGTGCCCGATTTTTTGGCCACCAACTCTACATCTATACGGCGGGATAAAAATTATAAGCAAGATATAACCTTTTGACAATTAGTTATGAATAACAATTATCATCAACAAAAGGAAGAAAAACAGCAAATATAGGAGCATAACGTTAATGAGCAGGCAGTAAAAAGCCTAGCAAGAATTATGGAAGGAACGCTAAGAAAAAAACTAGAAGAGGGAAGGAGCACACAAAACCCAATTTTCATACTCAGGCAAGCAATACAGAAAATATAAAGAGAAACTAGGAATAGGTACATATATTTTACGTAAACTTAAAAAAAGCTTTCGAGGGAGTCAAACGAACAGACGTATCGGAATGTCTAGAAAAAAGATCAGTAGACAAAGGAATAATAAAAGTATTAAAAGCAACATATAACAAAACAACTAGTATAGTAAGAACACAAAACGAAAATCGAAAAAAGTTTCAAAAAAAAGAAGAATTAAAACAAAGATGTGTGCTCAATTCATTACTGTTTTCAGACGTGGTGGATGAAGCAATCAAAACGGCTAAACAAGAGATGAAACCTATGCATCTAGGACACTGAAATATAAAAAAGCAAATAGAATTTCTGTTCGCTAACCATATGGCGATAGTAGTAGACTCAGAAAAGAACTTGCAACAGCTCAATATTTTAAATACAGAATTAAATAAGATAAACACAAAGATAGATATAAATAATACAAAAACTATAATTATTATAACAACGAAATACAAAACACATACTGCACTATAATGTCAAAAAGTCGAACAAGTGGATACAACAAATATTTGGAGGTGATATTCGAAAAAAATGGTAGACAAGACGGAGAGATAGAAGACAGGATAAGTAAAGTGGGAAGAATATATAAAGCCGTAGAAATAATTTTTTTAGGTAAAAGGGATGTAACAAAATAAATAAAAGCGGAAGCGAAAAAAGCTTGTCACTATCTTTAATTTTTGCCTATGCAAAGAAAACTATAACCGAATAAATGCAGCAGAATTCCTAAAAAATAGAGGAGATGACGAAAAAGGATAAAATCAGAAACGAAGTCTTTGAAAAGCAGTTAAAGATAAAACCGATAATACTAAAAATACAGAAAAAACAACTGGGACGTCTGCGATGCATTAACTGAATGTCAAAAGAGAGACAAGACAAGAACACAATACAAGATCAGTACGGATAGGCTTAGGAAAACTTGGCAAGAATAGTACAGATAAGCTTAGGAAAACTTGGCAAGAAGAAGTGGCATCGAAGAGAAATATTCAATGGGAAAAAATTAAAAAGTTGGCCCAGGTTAGGAAGGAGTGGAAAGCTAAAATCAACTCATATTCATAGTTACACCTAACGGTAGAAAGGCTAAGCATAAGCAACCAATTGTCATCTATTTAAAGTTTAGTATGTCTGAAAATGGACCTCGCAAAATCAAATTACCTGATCAACGAAAGAATAAGAGATGAACACGAAGCAGGCTTAATAGTAGAAGTTAATGAAATCCAACTGCAGTATATACGTGGAGCAAAATTTAGAACTCTCACAATGGTGTGGACAAATTTTGGTAAATTACAAAATATATTTAAATTTCAATTATCGAAGACGTTAAGAGCTTGAGTCTTCAATTAATACATACTACCAATTTTGACCTATGGAACGGAACGTTGGCTCTTAATAAAATTTTATTTAAAAAAATTAAGAGTCGCTCGACGAGCGACGGGGAAGAAAATGCAATGAATCACCGAGATCATGTGAGAAACACAGAAATTCCGCAGACCAAAAATTACTGATGTAGCCAAACGTATATGCAAGCTACGATGGAACTGGGCGGAACATATGGCCGAATGAGTGATAATCCTTGGACACGGCGTATAATTGAATGGAGCCGGCGGAGTCGGAATCACGAATGATATAAAAAAATACGCAGGCTATAATTGGATAACCAACACAATTATCAAAAGCAATGGGCGAAATTAGGGGAGGTTTACATCCAACGATCGATGGCACAGTTTAAAATGTTGAAACGATTATAATGATGTAAAGGTACGACTGCAGCCTAAAATTCGCTAAAAGTAAATCCGTCTTTAATGAAAGTTGAAGATATTAAATGAAAGTTAAGTTTCTAGCAAAACTGACTATTCAATTACTTCTGTTATAGAACGAATAATTGATTTTGTTGCAAGCAACTATTTAGATGTGATGTGGAATTAATTTATAAGGTCTTACCCCCATAGATTCACAAAAACGAAAACTGAACAAATTTATCAAAAATTCTAGAATTAGACAGGACACGGCGGTCTCACCTACTCGTACGACAAAAATATTAAGGTATCTGAAACAATTGTATTTTTGTGATCGAGGCATGAAGAGGTATTTTTAAATTGGTTTTTCAGGCTGCTAAATCCAAACTGCGAAACAAATATCTGACTGTGTTCTCAGTTCTGTGCTAAGGAGATTTTACTTTTCGAGTAAATATGCAAAGGCACCTCAAAGTTAGAAAAATATGTGAGACGAAACTTCTCTTTTCAACACTGATATTTCTTCTCTTACAAAAATGATCGAATTGGTACTACACTGGCATTACTAAAAATTAAAAGATCATTGAGTCAAGATATTTGTCTTATCGCATTGATGATCTAAGCGTATAAGCGAATTGTCTGTCCTGAAATATTCTTGAAAGACTTTTTGCTTTGAAAAATAACTGCGCCATGAGTTTTAAAACTTCTTTTTAAAGAGGCATTCAAAACTCATAAAAACCTATCCCGTAACATACGAAATAATACCAACTATGTTGTTAGTTTTGTTTTTGGTTTGGTTTACTTTTCTTGTATATCTGAGTACAATATAGTCGCAAAGAACTATAAATTGCTAATTTTATCTTAATCAAAATGTGTTCGCTTTAAAACTCTTCAAATTTCCTCTATTACTTTAAGCAGGAGAAAAATGAGAAAGCTGAAATCTATTTCTAGTTAGTTCTAAAAACATTATAATGATCGTTTTAAGAAATTACATGCAGATAAAACTTGATTTAGTTTATAGAGTAGGTTAAATAATAAAAATGTAATCAATTCCTTTATGAAACAGACAGATTTAAAATTTTGGTGATCTTTGAAATAATATTTCTTTAATACACTTTAGGATTTAGCATCTCCAGTTCGCCTAAAAAATATTTTCCCTTGACATCATGTGCATATGAATCAATCACGGAAATGATTTACAACTGTGTTTGCATTTCCCGTGTTAGCAGAAGAGGACATTCTATAGTTCATTCAGATTCAAGATAGAGCAAAATCTGCAACCGAAGTTACAAATATCAGCAGCAAGTTGATTACTAATATACTTTTATTAAAATTCAGGTCGGAGAGACATGACCTATAGTCAAGGGTATACCACAAGCAGTGGATATATTTTTGACAAATATTTTGTCGTTCCATGTAAATTATTGCGTTTAAATTTCACGATACAAAATCACATCAAAAATGTCACGAGCCGAAGGCGAGTGACATTTAAAATGTTATTTTGTTGAGTGAAATTTGCAATAATTTATATGGAAATGGCAAAATATTTTAAAAAATATATCCACTTCGAGTGATATTTAGGACGACTATTTAACAATATTAATACTTTAACGATAAACGTTATTGAAAAATAATCCAACAATTAATATAATTATTCATTCTCAATTAAATTCAGCGGAATACTTCCAAAACACAGCATTTTAAAATTTATAAAACAAGCCACACAGTTTGTTGGGGTTTAGTGTTACGTAACCTAGCGATATCACTAAGGACAGAACATCGTTGCTAAGCTATACTTCGCAACAAGGCTATTTATTTTTTGAGTACGTACATTGTTTTGTGAATATTTTGCATGCTGCCCAATATTCAGTGATATACTGCTGTTATTGGTTGAAAAAAGCAAATGTCTGCAATGTGATTGGCTTATATGTTATAGTGTTGAATAGTCAAATTTATACCCATTCGGAGTCACGTGATAATCTAGTAATTTTACGTATGTCGATTCTTAAAAATGCATTCCGTTTTGTAGGTTATCCTGACATATGCCAATTTCTAAAACAAGATTGCTACGGGTTTATTCTCTTATATGAAATCAAACTGAATTTACAGATATAAGAAAACATAACATGTCGTAAAATGTAAATATAATAAAGATATGTCAGCTGCTACATTAAAAACCTGCTGCGTATAGCAAATTTTAAGTCAATTTCTGTGCATGCATATTCTGTTATAGAACATTGCCATTGAAGCCTATTTTCTTGCACAATCTATTTAGGGAAGAACTGATGTGAAAAATTTCCAGATTCTTCAACCAAGCATTTTTTAGATTTTTTATGGTTACAAATTCTTTAGCTACATACATTTTATATACAGTGTCTTGACTGCTTCGTCGACTTCCGTTTTTGCATTCTTCACTTTCTGGCTCTATTTTCGGTAAATTGTGCTCTCCGAGATATTTAACGCAAGAGAAGCACGGCGAACAGCGTTGGAGGGTGAAACTGTTGATTTACTATTATTAATATTGTACTCTTCATAAAAAAAACGCATAATATTCAAATTAATTGTTGTGACTGCTCGTTATACCGCATGTCCGATGTTTCTTTTAATTTCCAGTTTTTCGGCTCAACAATTTTAGGTTTTATTACCCTTATCTCAATACTTACACGAAAAATATAATCTGACAGATAGAAACGTCAAATTTTTAAAATTAATTTTATGAATCGACATGCCTTTTTTTCAAATTTCTTCCATTTCATCTATTTTACTAAAGATGAACAGAGACAGACAAAAGTCACGTGACTCCGAATGGGTATAATTTTGACTATAGTTGCTGTCTTTATGAATGTCAAAATCAATGTGTTATTGCGAGACGCCTAAAGTCGGGGTAAGTGGCAATCCTTTTAATTGAAACACACTCGGACACGAAGACCAAAGCTACTGAGATAATAAGAACACTTAAGTAGGTACAAATACTTGCATTTATTTTTCTGCCGTTTACAGAAACCTTAAGTTTACGTATTACATCTTCTTATTAACTAACTTAATTCTAAGTCCATTCTGACCAAGAAAGCTCGGTGGGCGTTTACAAAGTTCCCAATAACCTATCAGAGCTGGTCTAAATTTTGGACATTTGGCATTACATGCGGACGTGACCGTTCATAATAGTTCTATGATTTTTACAAGCTTGAGGATTTCCCACAGTGAAATGTGGCCTGTTCGGACCCTTAGTAAATTACCGCTATAAAGATTTAAATTTCTACTAAAAGCATTTGGTCCCAGCTGCAAATAGTTTTTATGATCGAGTTGCAACCGTTGCTTCTTCTAATCACGTACCGGTCATATACATCACTCAATATTTCGGTTTATGAAGTAAACGCTGCATAAACTTACTCAAATCTTATTCGTGAGATTGGAATATCTCCAGCTTCCCAAGCGAAAGGCACGTTTCTAAACATCCGCTTGTTGTAATTTAAATATGACATTTTCCTACGAATTTTACCTTAAAATATTATACAGATGGCTTACAGCTAACTAAAGTACAGTATATTCCTACATAGTTCATTAAATTAAAGAACGCAAATCGCAACAGTGTCATGTTTTTAATATGAATCTTTGCTTAAGAAGGCCATTTGAAAATTTGTTATTAGGTAAATTTATTCTCAGGTCATATTCAGCAGATTTCATTTAGGTAGACATCGCATAATTTTCCAATTTCAAGCTTTTCAAATTTGACAAAATCGAACCTCTATATTATACTACGTACATCCCATGATCTGCATTTTAATAAAATCAAATTAGTAATCAACCGACTGCTGATATTTGTAATTTGGGTTGCAGATTTTGCTCAGAATTTGAATGGACTATAGATCATTTGCATCTTATTGCTGCATACGGACATGACGCCACAGAAAATATTCCTGGGACAATCTCTAACAAAATAATAGAAACTTTAGAATAAATAATAAGACTAAGATCGTAGAAAACTACTAAAGTATTTGCAAAATTCCTGATAAGTTCACTGTTTTCAGAGAATTGAAAATTACGTAAATTAAATTATTTAAAAAGACAAACGCAAGTTTATAG
>CALNHX010009948.1:0-44677 GCA_940337035.1 Agriotes lineatus
TCATCGTCTTGCAGCATGCATCAATTGCGTTGCAATTAAACTGGAATCCGCATCAATTTTACAAGACCAATACATGCTTTTGAGTAATTCTTTGATTATGTAAAAATTTACAATAAAATATATTCAATAAGCTAAAATAACAGAACTACCACAAAGGTAAAGTAGTTCTCATTTTAGCTAATGAAAGATGGGTTTGTTTCTTCTTTGCTTTCTTCTTTTCAATCACATACCAGGGTGCTATACCAGCCAGATTCCTCATTGAAATCAAACTATGACGTTTTTACCAGGTTTATAGCATTCTTTCTGATATAAATTGGAAGATTCTCAGTGAAAGATACTTATAATTTATTGTACCAGTCCGACATACAGTGTGATACATGGTTAAGTTGATATTAGTGATGCCACCCAGACTAGAAACTTCTCGATCTCATCTCGTCTCGTTTTGAAATTCGAGATCGATACTGACAGTTTTCGATCTCGAATTTTTGAGACGAGATTAATCAAATTCTCGAATATTCATTAACAAAATACTCGATTTCGACAGTTTTTCAATAGTATTTATAAAACCCACATAGAAACGTAGTAGTATCGAGATTGACATTCTTCGATCTTAAATATTCAAGAGGAGCGAGATTAATTAAATTCTCCAATATTCGATACCAGATAACTATATTTAAACCAGCATAATAACTACGTACATACAACAGTTCTACGACTTTATTTTAATTTTTTATATAACATTCACAAGGGTTACCTTAAAATAACCGCAGCCTAAAATCGGTTCGCACAGCACATAATATATAAAATTCGAGAATCGAGATTCTCCAGTTCGAGATCGAGAATCGACGTTCAAGAATTTTCGAGGTCGAGGTCGAGAATAGGTAAATCTCGTTTCGTCTCGTCTCGCTGCAACACTAGTTGATATAGAACAGCAATAACCATTTTTTTTGTGGTTAACTTTATTAGCAATTAGAATCTGTTACATTCTAGAAGCTAATATTAGATAAATATGTATTTGAGATTAGAACTTTATTGGAGAGGGCCCCCAACGGTGTTCTTCCAAGTTTAATTCGTTAGATCCTTTTCATCTGAAGTCGCCTATTGAGTGGATCTGCTGTCAGTAGTTTCATTTGGGTGACTTTCCAGGGTGTTTTGGTGTTTTACTGCGTACTGTTTGATGACATCTCTCACATATGGAATGTTTAGGTCGGTATGTATGATGCGATTTGACACAAACCATGGTGCATTTGATATATTTCGCAGGGTCTTCGACTGGAAGCGTTGTATGACGTCGAGATTGGAATTTCTAGCGCATCCCCATAGCTGGCATCCATATGTCCAAATTGGACGGATTATACTTTTATATAATAGAATTTTATTCTCTAATGTTAAAGGAGATTTTCTTCCGATAAGCCAATATAGCTTTTTTATCTTAATATCCATTTCTTTACGCTTCTTTCCAATATGCGTTTTCCAGGTTAAGCGTCTATCGAGATGTAGTCACAAGTACTTCACTTTTTTTGATTGTGGAATTGGTGTATTGTTGAGAGTGCCAGGTGGACATGTTGGACGTTTTGTTGTAAATGTGATGTGTGCTGATTTGTCTTCGTTAATCTTTATTCTCCACTTATCCAACTATATTTCAATTTCATTTAGGTGAGCTTGAAGCATCGCAGATGCTGTATTCGGATCTTCATTACAAGCAAGAATCGCCGTATCATCGGCAAATGTGCTTATTATTGCGTTGTTGTAGGTAGGCAGGTCAGAGGTGAAGAGTAAGTATAGCATTGGACCCAGAACACTACCTTGGAGTACACTTGCGTTTATTTTTTCAATATGGGATACATCATTACCAATCTTAGTTTGAAAGCTTCGATTAGTGAGGTACGAATGAAATATGAGGTAAAACTCGAGTGGCAGAGTTTTCTTTATTATGTATAGCAACCCTCTATGCCATACTTTATCGAAAGCTTGTCTAGCGTCTAACATCACAGCAGTACAGAATATTTTATTTTGAAGTGCAGTTTGTATGGAATTGGTTATGCGGTGGCATTGTTGGATTGTTGAATGATTATGTCGAAAACCAAATTGGTGGTTGGGTAACCATTCATCTTGCAGCGAGTTTTCATTTATTCGCCTTAGAAGTAGTTTTTCCAACTGCTTTGATATGACTGAGAGGAGGCTGATAGGTCGGTACGATTGGATGTCATTGGGAGGTTTCCCATGTTTGTAGATTAGAATTATCTGTGCAATATTTGAGTTGTAGTGGCCAGCATGTTAACCTTAGGATTCCGTTAAAGATAATTCTCAGGAATTTAATGCCTTGTTCAGGTAGTTGCTTTACAATGATTGGTGTTATGAGGTCTTGACCAGGAGATTTGTTATTGTTTAGCTTTTTTTTTTTCATTTTCTATTTCTGTAATAGTGAACTTTTGTATTGGCAGTGACATCTGTAAAGGGGTTTGCAGTTCATCTTCTATTTCTTGGTTTATTTCATTAGAGTTTGGTTTGAAGACTTCCTTCAGATGGTGTGCGAATGCATCAGCTTTCTCCTTATTAGACCTTATCCAATTTTCTCCCTGGTCCCGTAGTGGTGGAATATGTGTTTTCGAGCGTTTAGCGCCCTTTGTGACTTTCCATATTGATTGGTCGTGAGTAGATAATGTTTTCAGGTATTCTTGGAATGTTTCGTTGCGAGTTTGTTTTAATTTATGTTTAAGCTTTTTGTTTAATTGGTTAAGTTTACGTTTGTCTTCTATATTATGTGTGCGCTGCCATATTGCCCTTGCCCTTCTTTTCTCTTTAACTAATTCAATTATCTCGTATGGGATATTGGGGCTATTTGTTTTAATGTTGGTAGGTTGTGGGGTGGCACGCCATCCTGCTGATTGTATAGTAGTTATAGATTGGTTTGTGGCTTGTTCAATTTCATCTGTAGTTCTTAGACTTATATTTATATTTAAATGCTCGTCAATATGATGTTGAAATAAGTCCCAGTTGGTTTTTCTATTGCTCAGTGTGACAGTTGGCTCTTTGTAGATAATGGTTGAGCTTATGGTCGCTATTATTGGAGAATGATAGGACATTATGTCATAATTAGATATAATATTCATGTAATTAGTTCCAAGTCCTTTGGTAATAAAAAGACCTAGGAGGTCAGGGATTTTGTTCTGGTCAGTTGGCCAAGAAAGTTATAGTTGTTATTTATTAATACTTTATACGACACCCTACCTTTTGTTGTGGCTAGGCGTGAGCCCCAGTGTATATGCTTGGCGTTAAAATCTCGGTCTATTATGAATTTCTGTCCCAGGGAGTCAAAAAATGGTTGCAATATTTGTTTTGTCAAGTTGTGTCTGGGGGGGGGGGGGCAATAGATAGCTGACACATTTATTGGAGTTGGAAGCTTTTTCACTTGAATTATCGTAGCTTGCAGGAGGTCAGTTTTGTATGCTGGTAGTTCGTGATGTACAATTGAACTTCGAATAATTATAGCTGAGACACCGTGTGCAGTTCCGTCGGGGTGTTGAGCATGGTAAATATTGTAATGTGGAATTTTAATAAAGGATCTGTCAGTGAAATGTGATTCTGACACAAGTAGGATGTCTATGTTATGAAGTTCTAGGAACATTTCAATTTCGAGTTTTTTATGTATTATTCCGTTGGCGTTCCATTCTGCAATTCGTAGAAAGTTAGCCATTATTGGATTAATTTGTTGATAACTGTAGTCAGCATATTTAAAATCATACTGTTTTGCTGAAGAAGCTGGTTGAACATATTTATAAATTCATCCAGAAATTGTTGAAGGCTTAGGTCTCGATTTTGTACGGGGATTTGTTTTAAGTTATGTGCATAGGATGGTCTTGAGGAGGAAGATTGGTTGGGTAAGTGTTGATTATTTTGTTGATTTGGTAATAATGGAAAGCTGTGTTCTGTTATTTGAAAGGATTTACTGGCTGGCGGTTTGTATGGATTGTATTTTTTCTGTAATCCTTGATAAACAGTGCAGCCTTTATAATTTGCTGGGTGAGATTTCTCACACAATATACATGTAGCAGAAGTGCTTCTTGGTTTGGTGCAGGTTTTCGTATCGTGACGTCCGGAGCATTTGACGCAAGCATACGGTCTATTACAGTATGCTTTTGTATGACCATAATTTTGGCACCATGTGCATTGAACTATTTCAGTATTTTTCCTTGGAGGTTCAAAGAAGACATGTTTACTGTCAATGGCTCGGACCTTATAAATATCTTTGTTATTTTCCCATGGTTCAAGGTCTATAAAGAATATGGCTAACGGTTCATTATTATGTTTGCTTTTAAGGTTTAGTATATTCCTTACTTTGTGGCCTTTTACTTTGAGAGCATTTTTAATTTCTTCAATAGGTATTTTATGATGGATATGTTTTATTACTACTTTGTAGGGGCTGTCTTGTTTCATTTCAAATGTGTGGTGAATGATGTAATTTTCTTGCATGTATTTTATTAATTTTCTGTATACGTCAGGGTTTTTTGTATTTATTTTAACGACGTTGTCGGCTAAACATTTGGTTATGTATTGTTCCGTTTCCGCTACATCTAATACATTTTTTGTCATCATGTCGTAGTTCATTACACCGTGCACAAATATGGGCCCCGGCTTAGTTATAACCGGAATTATTGTTTCGTTATTTACTAATCCCGAATTATTTTCGGTATTACTAAGTATTGAGTATTGATTTGCCGTAGTGCATGTGCTTTGATTTTCGCTATTTATCAGCTGGTCGTTGGATTTCTTCCTTCTTTTCCGTTTAACACCTTTAACTTTTTGCCATTTGTTGACAGAGGTGCTATCTTCTACATCTGATTGTTCCATTTAGCTTTCTACACTTTTTTCGGACTGATTCGTTGACGTTTTAAGGTTTTGAGGTAAATTTGTTTGGAAATTTAGTGTTGGATTTGATAATGCATAATACTGGCCACTAGGGACTTGTGAAGTGATATTATTAGGTTGAAACCATGTTTGACTTTGGATATCACTATTTTGTTGTCTGAAGTTTTGAAAGGTATTTTGTGGTTGGAAGTAATTGGGTGCCTGAGTTATAGGCCGGCCGGCAGCATATTAGCTGCTCTGATTTGTTATTTTAGTTTAGATTGGAGATGTTAAAATATATAATTCAACTTTGCAGTTTTACTAAAATTAGAAATTCAAAATGTCAAAAAAGAAAGCCTTGGATTAGCAGCGGTATAGTAAATTCTATAAATACTAGAGACAGGTTATATCGTCAGATGTTGCTAAACCCTGGTAATGATATTATAAAAAATGCTTATTTCCAATACAAAAATTCAATTAATAAATTAATCCAGAAAGCAAAATCGCAGTATTACCAGACAAAAATAGGTACTGACAAAAATAACCTGAAAAATTTGTGGTCGTTAGCAAAGGAATCGTTAAATATAGACAGTCATAAACAAAAAATCGATAAGTTAACAATCAATAATGTAACTGTTGGTGACGAGAATCGACTATGTCAAGAATTTAGTAAATACTTCGTTAATGTCAGTAAGAAATTAGCAGAAACCATTACCATTGACCAAAATGAAACTGACCTTATGATTAATAGGGTACGTGAGAATGTAAATTCTTTTTTCTTAAGTCCTACAGATCCTGTCGAGGTTGCAAATGTAATAAAAAAACTAAAAGTAAAAAAAGCGCCTGGTATTGACGATATAACCGCCGAGTCACTAAAAATAATTTCTAATTGTATAAACGTCCCGTTAAGTGAAATCTTCAATAACTGTTTTTCTCAAGGTCATTTTCCAAATTCTTTTAAACTTGCACTTATAATACCTGTACATAAAGGTGGTGCACCTGACCTGGTCAGCAATTATCGCCCGATATCGCTGGTATCGAATCTTGCAAAAATTCTTGAAAATTTAATTAAAGTCAGATTAGTAGCTTTTTTGAACCAATTTAAAATTCTATCAAGAAAACAGTTTGGATTTACCCAAAAAAGAAGTACCGCTGATGCAATATCGCTATTAAGTACTACAATATATTCTGCACTTGATGAATCAAAGTCTTGCCTTGCCGTATTCCTTGACCTTGCCAAAGCCTTTGACACTGTGAATCACGGTATACTACTTAGGAAGTTGGAGAGGTGTGGTATTAGGGGAACCCCACTAGAGCTGTTTAAAAGTTATCTGACAAATAGAAAGCAGATAGTTAAATTAGAGAATAGCAAAAGTCAACCTGAACTTATATCTTGTGGTGTACCCCAAGGTACCATACTTGGCCCGATTCTATTTTTGGTGTATATCAATGACCTTTTGGAGAATACAAAATTGTGTGGATCAATAATATCTTATGCGGATGATACACTGCTAATCATTGAAGGAAATAATTGGAATGAGGTCAGGGAAGCGGCACAGCGGGACTTGCGTACTGTCAAAAATTGGCTGAATTCTAATATTTTGTCTCTTAACGCTACAAAAAGTGCATTTACAACCTTCTCTATACACGAAAACAAACAACCAAATTTTACAGACCTACTAATACATGAAAGAGGATGCATCGGGGATGATTGTACTTGCAGTGTAAAAATAAATAAATCGTCATCAGTGAAGTATTTGGGGGTAATTGTTGACCAGTTCATGAGGTGGGATAAACACACTGTTAATGTGTGTAAAAAATTGAGAAAAACCTTGTATATATTCAAAAAATTGAAACAAATTTTGACTACCAAGCAACTGCTTTCGTTTTATTATGGGTTGGTGCAGTCAATAATTTCGTATGGAATTATAGGTTGGGGTGGGACAGCTTGTTACTATAGAAGGAGAATTCAAATAGTGCAGAATATGATTTTGAAAACGATTTTACATAAACCTCAATTATATCCCACTGAAAAATTATATCGTGAATCAAATGTCCTTTCTCTAACGCAATTACATTATCTAGAAATCTTAAAACATATTAAAAAATTTCCTAGTTCTATTCCCACACATCAACACCAGTATTATACTAGAAATAGAAATGATGCTGTCCCACATCGATCAAAAAAAAGCACTGGTCAGAGGTCTTGCACGTACTACATACCCCATACGTATAACTTATTTCAAACATTTATACTGAATCGTAATATTGCGCTACATGACAGAAATTTTATCAAAATATCTAAACTATTTGTAAAGAGCACGATTCAAGTGGGTTAATAATAATAAGATTGCTATATCATATTTTTTTCTACTCTCTACTGTAGCACAGAAGATTGTGAGAGTTTGAGTGTGTGTGTCGCCCCCACTGGATGGGGTGGGTTCGGTTTGTAGGGGTCGCCATTTTTATCAGGTAAAATACTTAGAAATAATATGCATCTAATCTAATACACAAACCCTTGAGCTGAATGTGCACTTCATGAGCTGGATCCGCTTCATGGGGTGGGTGCGACATATACATTCAGTAAAAATAAACTTAAAATATATTATTTTCTATTATCATTTTTTCGAGAATATCAATTTCATAAATATTTTGCTAAGCCACACACAGTTGTTTTACAGCTTGTGGCACAAAAAGAACAACCAACTATTTGTATTAATACACATAGAAATACCTACCTCTTTTCTTCACTCTCCACGTTAAGCATCTTAGAATGTAAATTTTTTTTGTTTCTTTAGGAAACTAATATTTTCTTAAGAATATTGTTAGGAATAACGTATAATTAATTAGTAGATTTATGGTAGATAATTGCATAAATGCTATATACATTTTTTTTTCACTGGTATATGTATGTATATGGGCTTAATAAAGAGAGATTATTATTATATTATTATTATATTTAAAGTTTATATTTAAGGTTTGTTCCCATTTCTTGCTATCAGCATGGACACTCGATAACTTATGGTGCACAGCAGAGGTCACACTCGTCTTTACACTTTGAAAGCCAAGTGGGAACTCTAGCAATAACCATGAATAACTAAAACTGACAGTAGATTATATAATACGAGTATATCTCTTCTTCGCACATCCTCACGACAGAAGATACCTTAATAGGGATACTAGACTGATGAAAAAGGTTGCAGGTAATTGTTCATTACAACTTTTCACTATTTTCAATCTACTGCTATTCTGGTTGCTACTGTTAAATATTTGCCAGTCGTGTTCTGACCAGTGTATTAAAGAGCGTTCTCTGAGTCGTGTGCCTTCAATGTTTCTTTGAACTAATGTTGTACTATGTTCAAAAAAAATAAGCTACAGCAGACAGTATTCGACAGTGTTGTACGGATTTTTTATTGGTTCAAGGTGTAGTCGATTTGATTGCGGTCTCCATTTGCCTAGATGCAGGCGTACACACGTCTGACATGGGGTTTAAAGTGTTTATTACTGACAACTGATTTCCAGAGTAAAACTATCAGATTTTCACCCCTGCTGTTGCTCATATGATCATCATCTGTTGCTTCATCAGTGTTAGCACTGAGATCACCTAAAGTAACAGTATCTGTTTTAGATATTGTTTGTAGGGTAGTTCCAAGTATTTTATAGAGTCACTTGCCTTTGAAGTCCTTGGTGGCCGAAAGAACATTATGGAGCACTGGGGCAAGTGTTAATGTTGGCAAAGAACAATTTTGGTCCAGTTCTCCAGTTCCAATCATAGCTCACCAACTGCCATACGTAGTTTTTGTATATGTTTTAGAGACTTCACTTATGACAAGAGATGCATGAATGTATACATGGTAGTCTACAACGTATTATCCATACGATTGATGATGCTAAAAGAAGCAAACCATACTGATAAATCTATACCCGATTCTCAACCATTATCCAGTTATAGAGGATCTTCTTTGTTTTGATTCTCTATTTTTTAAACTAAATTAGGTATCTTCAGTACAAGCAAATTAAAACTAATAAAACTAATTTCTTACTTTAAAAAGTATTCCAAGATTATGTTAGTATAGTTTCCAGTAAAACTATTAATTAGAGATATACAAAAATGCATCTTGTAACAACAGAAATTTGGTTATAATTTGACAATCGCACATAGATTTACTAAAATTTTTGATTTATTTCAGTATCACCAATCGCCTCTTCAAGTAGGGACCACATCCAGAGCTGACAAACATATTTCGGTGTACACTAAAATATACATACCACACCTTTCGAGACACCTTGTGCAGCAATTTCGCTCACTGATTTTGAGAGTTTGTCTATTAAACACTGTACTTGTTTAGTCTAATGTAGCATCATTTTATCTCCTTTCTTATGTGGACACTCCCATTTAACCTACAATCGAAATAAACACCAATATATTTGACAAATTCCTTTTTAGTACTACCTGATATTAGATGGGTGGGGGATTCACTTCTCGCCTTAGGGTGAGCATCTGGCAAACACACTCTGATTTAAAATTATACACCATGGATTAAACCATCCTGTCAGAATATTGACAACGTCTTGTAACACAGCTGCGAGTATAATTACGTCATCACTTTCTGTTATTATAGCTGTCTCGTTTGCAACTATCGGTAAACATGAATTTGCAGGTTTAGGTATGTCATATGGAAACAAACTGACAACATTCAGTTTAAAACAGTACATTAAGGAACTCCTGCATTTATTATCATGGAAGTTAACTGTAATGATCCTATTTGTTAAGAAGGAAGAGAGTACCTGAAAATATATGATAAACGCGACAATGACAACAACGCATAAGTTAAACTCTATCCAAATTTGATCTAATGCCGGTTTTACGCCAAGACATGGAATTGAAATACATTTCTTCTCTTCTGACAATCTCACTAGGTGATTTATGTGAAATAGTTGGTTTTGGAATAAAAATTGAAACTTTAGAATGTTTTGATTCTGGAGTTCGTCAGTCAAAGCAATTTGAAAAAAGTTAACGGAAGGCAGCTGAAGGTTTAGGAAATGGAATGATGTCGGCATGTTTCCTTCCAACTGTTTATTGTTAACGTTTCTGAATTTCCTAGAGCAAAACATATTTTATGCAATGATTATCAATTCTGACAAAAAGCCGCATATAAGATGGGCATGGCGAAGCCCGGGCCATTCAGTGAGAAATGACATAAACTTTCTCATCAACTCAAGGAGAGATATTGTACAGGATGCTGCGCTATTGAATCGATTTTCCACTGGGAGTGACCATCGTCTTCTGAAATGCATGCTACTAATTCCACATGGTCAACACCAATCCTGAAAATTGTTAGGATGAGAATATGGGGAGAATATAGGAAAATCATTAACAGAAGCAGCCAAAAAAACTACTAAAACCAGCAAAAGGAACAATCTAAAGATAAGCGACCATACTTCGCAACTAGTGCGACAAAGAAGCGAACTTCTTTCAAACGAAAGACGAGGCAAAGAGAAATTAAATGACCTATCCAAATAAATAGAGAAAAGCATGAAAAAAGAAGAGTAAAAGGACAATACAAAAATCGTAGAAAGAATAATAAAGCAAAATAGAGAACACAAATTAACTAGAATACAGCTTTCGGAAGGCAAGAGTAGATATCTATCGAATTGTGAAAAATGGTGGTAAACCAATCCTAAAAAACTTTCAACACATGTTTAGTCGTTTCCTAGCAGGAAAATTCCCAAAAACTTGAAAGAGTACAATTATTCGGCAGTTACTAGGAAAAAAGCACCAACAAGAATTTTACAACTATCTACCGCTATCTATACTGTCGCATGCCCACAAACTTTTTATGAAAACTATTACAAATACTCTAACAGACAGACTAGACGCCTTTCAACTAGCAAAGCAATCGGGATTTGCAAGTGATTTAGCACACTAGACTACATATACACAGTGAGGAAAATCATTGAAAAATGCAGCGAATATAATAAGCTCTTGTGCTTGGCTTTTATAGATTTTCAAAAGGTCTTTGACTCAGTTGATATCTGGGCAACTCTTAATGCTCTATAAAGTTGTGGTATTGATTATAGGTATATTAATATCATAAAAAGATTTTTTCAAAAAGCAACGCTAAAGGTCGAACTATCAGGAAATGCAAGACTCATACTAATAAGACGAGGTATTCCATAGAATGTTTCTATAACTATTTTCCAACGTGTTGGACATTGTGTACAAAACCCTCCAATGGATATCAAGGATAATTAATGTCGATGGGGAATTCCTGTCATATTTACGATTTGCCAACGATATAACTCTGTTTGCTGAAACACTAGAAATGCTTCAAGAAAATCGAACTCAACAATATCGAAGAAACCAAAGTTATGACCAACTTAGATGCTACACCTCCTCTAACATTAAGTCGTTCTCTATTCGAGACTGTGACAAATATCTATCTAGGGTAGGTCATTTAACAATATGCAGAACGCAGAAGTTAACAGAGGTATTTAGATGGAGCAGGCAACCTTTGGGAACCTAAAGTATATCCTCAAGTTACAAGTGCCCCTGCATCTGAAGACACAAATCTGTAATCAGTGTATACTAAAAACACTGACTTGCGGTTCGGAAGACATGGATATTTACTGATACTGCAATTAAAAAATTGAAAGTATGTTAGAGGGCAATGAAAATACATTTGTTAGGCGTATCGCTCCGTGATCAACTGATCGTATACGAAAGGGCAAAAGTGGTGGATGTTAGTCAACGGATATTCTAACTCAAATGGCAGTGGGCAGGCCACATTATGAGATGTAGTAACAACCAATGGCGCAAACGGAACGTGATATGGTGGCCAAGGAATAGCAAAAGAAAAGAAGAAAGACCTAAAGCTTGCTGATCTGATAATATAAAGGCGACAGCAGGCAGCACATGGAGTAGAAACGCTGAAGAAGGAACACATTTGAGAATCATGGGAAAGCCTATGTTCAAATGTGGACCATTAAACGTTAATGATGAGGGTGATGACTAAACGTTATTGCTAACAAATCGAAGGTTAATTATACGGCCTAGAATGATTTTAAATATTTCATATGTGCATGCAACTTCTCGATTAATTTGGCGTTATTCTGCTTCAGAGGAGTTATACACACAATATCTAAGTGGTCTGTAAACCAGTTCGCCTTCTCACTGTGAACAATACATTTTTCATGATTTTAGTATTGAGATAGTTGCAGGCTCTTTTAGAATAAGTAATTTCCACTTATTTTGCATAGATATTATATTTAGTTTAGTTTTAACATGAGAATCCCTTGTGCCTTGCCATAATAATTTTCTTTAAAATGTCATCGATATATGCATGAAGCTATTCCAACTACTATGGTGCGTTATTATGTAATGGAATTAAAAATAGTTTTTTTTTATTTTGGTAGACAAATCCTCTGTGATAATGTCGATATCATCTGCAATCATTATAGAAAATGCACACTTAATTTTTAAGTTTAGTTTCCCTAAAACATTTAACAATCCACTATACCCTTAACTAATCGTTGAGGTGGTAAATATATTGAAATGGTATTAAGCCCACAATTTGGCTCTGTTTGCAGTGCAAAATGTTTAACCAAGTCAATAAAGCACAGAGTTAGGATATTTTATATAATTGCAATTTGAAACAATAATAAAAGTATTAAATGCATTGGTAATGAGATGCCAGAAACAGTAATTAGTCGGATAAAGGCACGCAAAAGCAAAGCATATTTCAGAGGGTTTGAATTTGGCTTTTGAATAAAGTAATATATATATGCATATGTAAAGCCAGACTAAATGAAAGTAATTGACACAAAAGGTTGTTATGTGCATATAAATGAGCGTAGTTATCAATTAAAGCAAAGGACAGTGAAAATTGTGAGCAAGCTGAAGGGTAGATGAAGACAAGGATAATCTAGAGAATTGTAAAGAGCAATCTTGAATGTAGGCAACAGAAGGGAAGCAAGCAACGTGAAAAGTGGACTCAAATATCAGTGCGTTAATAATTAAAAACAAAGTGCAAAAGAACAGAGCAGTGAAATTAAAAACGTTTGTGAGTGCAACGCTAAAGAACAATACTAGTTATAAGCAAAAGACAATATTTTAGGTTTAAAAAATGTTAGAATTTTAATTTATGTAATCAAACTTTATTCTATTTGTAGTTAATATTATCAAAACTAATTTCCAATTAATAGTAGAAGAACACCGTATCATAGCAACCTGCTGCTTTTTTGTTATTAATGGAGAGAACAATTGAAAATAAAAATTATTGAAAGCTTGACGAATTTGTGCTGTTTTTAAATAATAAACGAGCATTTTACCATATAAAAAGTGTACAGTTCTATTCACCAAGTGTTCAGGCAGGTGTACGAGTGTTTGTAGCGATTTCCAGGACGAAAAATTAAAAATTTACAATCCGACTCAGAGTGTGTGAACGGCAGCCGATCAGCTGAAATTTCCGAGGGTCGTTTCCAGCACAATTAAGCAGTTGGACCCAGAGGTCTGTACTGTGACAGGCCGGCGGGGTCTGCAAGACCACCTGGAGCAGCATCTGCACCCGGGGGCCGACTCCAGCAGAGAAATCCGGCAGCGTCAACTGGTGCTTTCATAGAAGCAAAATCGGAGAGAACTTTACGAGGTAGGATTGATCTGTAAATTGAGGGTCAGAGTAAGCAATTAAAATACAAGAGTAGACCTTGCTGAAGAGGCCTAGTGCCATTCCAAAGGTCGAAATACTTCGGGGGTTTCAAAAATCGAACGGCGTCGTCAGTTTTTGCGAAATTGGCGGTTTTTGAAGTACCAGAAACAAGTTAGCGGTCGGCGTGGGTCTACGTCATCCTATTAATAACGAAGGCTAGTTTTTTTGTTGCCACGCAGAATAATCAAATTATTTACCTGACGATTCCTCGTAAATGTCAGGTCTTTATATAAATATTCAAAATCGCTGTAGCACTGGCGACATTTTGTGTCGATTGACGGATTGTAGATTTTATCTACCAGAAGCGCATACATGAGGTACTCCAGGACAAATAATCTAAAATGAACTACTAATTTAAATATAGAATTTCAGAACTCAACCTGATATAAGCAGTTTTGTGTTTGCCGAGAGCTAGCTTAAATAATATTGCAGTTAAATAAAATATTAAGAAAGAGGCATTCAACCATTTTATTTGTGCAATTAACTAATACATTTTATTTTAACTAGCCTTAAATTATTGACAGGCAAAGTGCGCACAGTATAAAATAAACTGAGAATTGTGTGTGGTGATTTGCACTAATTTTAACTTATTGAATTTTGTCTAAAAACAATAACACAAATAGGCAGTTTATTGCAAATTTATGGGCATCCCAACGTGGAGTCCTTTGCAATATAGATACGGTTTTAAGAAAATTCGAATCACAACAAGCAATCATTGAAGTATAACTCGGATACGACTGTTTGGTGGATTGTCAGGTTGAAGCTTTTTAATGTGATGATGTGCAGGATATCGCGCTTGTGATTGGTACGATAAGTAACGTAGGTATTCTTCTCAGGGGCAATAAATTGCGCTCCACTGCATTCCCATACTGTATGTCTGCTATTAAAATCACCGATGACAGGAATAGATTCACTTCGGATAAGTAGAACATCGATATTCTGTTCAGCTAGTTAGTTATTTGTTTTGATTTATTGTATACTATAGGGTCTTTCATGCTTATACATTCATTTAGGTATCTCTTTTCACACTCATAAAGATATGATAAAATTGGAAAAAAAATTATTAGGTTGTTCATGCACACATACTACTACTATACTGCTGCAATTGCTTATAGTGAGTTTAAGATAGTTGCTAAAGTATATGATACTGTAGTAGGTAACAATACAGTTTTCTGGTCCAATTTTACGGCGCTAACTGTCAACATCTTGCAGAATTCAAGGTCTAATTCGAGCATCCGCATTTATCATCTCGCTGAACTACATATACGAAGGCAGTCCCATATTGAATTAGCCTGACTACTACGCAAAGATAAAATTATTAAAACTATAACATCACTTTATTCCCTTACCATGCATATTTTCGTTTAGTTTCGCGTTACTGAGTATTGTGGTTGTTCCGTAGCCTCCCTGTAGATAATACATCGCGTTAGTTTCTGAAAATATCGTAAATTGAATATCGGAGAGATGCCCCTACTATGACCTTGAAAATGGAATCAATAGTGGCGTTACAAAGTTGAAGCATCTCCAAAAGAAGAGAAACTGTCATAATCATTGAAAAATTTATTTGAGGGACTTTTTGTAATTGATATCAAGGAAAGAAATACCACTGTAAATGGAACATACTACGCGTCGCTTTTATTCAGCTTGCGTAAAAAATTAAAGAGAAGCGGCATAGGAAACCTCCAGGAAAGGGTCCTGTCCATTTTCCAAGGCTTCACGGTCGTCCACTTGGCAGTCTCAATATGGCTCTCAGCAATTATTTTTGTTCACAAATTGGAAGGTTGGCCTCTGTGGGAAGAAATTTAAGTGATGATGAGCTAATATAGTAGCTCATTTTGAGAGCAAGGCCTCAAATCGTCCTACCTACAACCCTTCCAGGCGAATTCAATATGGGAGCGCTCTCTTATGAATGAACGATTGGCGGTTAATAAATTTATTTATGTAAACCTAAAATAAATATTAATACTAAGAATTAAGTTAAAGATCTATAAAGCAATTAACAAGCACAAATAATTAAACAACAGTAAATAACTACTACCGTTTATTTGCCCGTTCGGTTTTAGCCAATAGTTAGCAATTCTACTAATCCGCTGTGCGTCATTTAGCATGTATCCATTTTGTATTCCTTCTAGAAAAGCTTGTTTCCTTATGTAGTAGCCTCACTAAAATACGATTTTCTGTCAGGCATACAATTAAAATCTATTTTATTCTAACCCATTATCCTACTGCTATCGACAAGTAGATGCAAGAATGTAAAATATATGGACCTTAAGTTAGCAAAATGCTTCTTGATAGCCATTAAATATATGGGATCCAGTTGCTGTCCTGCGGCAATACTAGACGCAATTAAAATTGCTACATTTATTGAAACAATTTTAATCAGTTTAATGCCAGCAAATGTACACATAGGTGGTTCAGCTGAATAAATTAAAAATTATGAGTAATTTAATACGAATTCATGTATGTAGAACCAACAGTTTAGCTTAGAATTATTACATAAACAATACTAGGTTTGTTATATTCAAGAAGTAACCAAAATTCAAAATACTGTTATATAAATTATCGTAGAAGTTTCAATAAATAAATAGTATATGAAGATTTTGCGAACAAAGGAAAAATATTTGACTAAATTTGGCGCTCGGAGTCGATTCGGGGGAAGTTTATAAGCCCTAATTGATATGCGCTTTATCAGACGCTCTAAAAAAGCGTTACGGTAATTTACGTATGGCATTGCAATCCTCGAAGAGCATTAACAAATAAGGTAAGGTTTATCGCATAAAAACAAGCTCTTCGCCAATCGCCGAGTGGTGCGCCTATCATTGAAATTATACCCGTTACTACTGATTATGAGCAACACAGAGTGAATCCAGAAAAATACAAAACAAATAAAATCGGTAAATAACTGCAGGTTAATTACGAAGTATAATTTATCAAACAAGAGAAATTGGTAAACAATAAACGGTTGATTACTATTTATTAAAAAAATCAAATAAATTTAAATGTTACAATAATAATAGCCTTCGTATCAAATGCGATCCGGAAGCTATGCGGATTCAAGGGCCAGGGATAAATAAGGGGTGATAACTGTGACCTCGGATACTCAGAAGATGAAATATAAAAAGAACCTGGCCGTCAATTAGATCATCTGTGTCGAAAGATCACCGAATTAACTGTCAATCTGGAACGAAACCGTTGCACCAGGTACCGTGGTCTTGCAGCTTGCTACGAGCAGTTCCATACGGGGAAACCAATGTACGGCTCTTTCGGTATTCGTAAGTTATTATACGTCCTTCGAAGTTAGAAAATAGCTGGGTTACTTGAGAAACTCGAAAAGAATAGAAACGGCCGATAAATAAATTCTATCAACCGCCAGAATAAGTGAAGATAACGATACCGCGCATATCTTTAGTTTCGGGCGGTCAACAGTTGCGTTACTGCCAAAATAGCATTAATATCCTTTATCAAACAGTCAAGTGTAGAAATTCAATAATAATCTATCAAACTCTGCACGTAAATAATGAAACCATTTTGTAACGTCACTTAAAGTAGTCACAAAAAATCATCGGAAGTAAGTTAAGATTGACATTTTTTCAAAAATGGAAACTGCAAAATAGCTCTACTTATATGTTATATTGTTATACGAGTATGGGAAAAATTCTCAAGAGAAAGGAAATGCCAATGTCGAATTCCAATAATTAGAAAAAATGCTGTATAGACAACCAAATACGCACAACCACGTTTAAAGTGATCTAGAAGGAAATATTTTCAAACCGTTACAATTACCACGTCTTTTTCGTCTAATCATTTATTAATTTTCTTTCGTCCATGTTCACACTAGCGCAAATTCACTACGTTTAACAGCACTAAAAGTGCAACTAAACAACTTTTTTTATAGTAATTTTATGAAAGCAAGTCTGTAAATCAAATTTCAGTCACAAGTTACAGAGTTACAATATACAAAAGCTTTAGTACCGAACAATTATAAATAGGTATACAATTGTGGAGATATGGCATAAACCGCATAATAAATTAAAAAATACAAGGGTGTGTAGATTGGAAATGAGTCACGCTGTATATAAAATTGTTATTGCCATATGCAGCAAACTGAAGTTACTTTAGTAAGTATATAATAACATTTAAAAACAGGTAATACAATATCTTCTTCTTCTTCTTCTTCAACCCGTATCTCTCTACTGCTGGACATAGGTCTTCCTTAATGTTTTCCACGCTTTCCTATCTTGGGCTATCTCCATACTGCGATTCTTTTAGTCCACAGCTCTTCTAACTAACGCGCGACGTGTCCAATCAAGTTCCATTTTTGTTCTGCTGTTCTTTTAATGATGTCGGTTAGTTTAGTTCTTCCATGGATTTCCTCAGTCGTAATTCTATCTGCGAGGGTTCACCCCAACATATTCCGTTCCATTGCGCGTTGAGCTATCCTTAGTCTGTTGATGGTCTTTACTGTAAAAGCCATAGTCTCTAATCCGTAAGTCATTATTGGTAGCACGCACTCATCGTATACTTCTTTTTTTAAATTTATTGGTATATCTCTCTTGAATATGTGTGCTAGTTTGCCATATGCGATACACCCTTGTCTTATTCTTTGGGTTGTCTCGGCTGTTTGATTGTCTTTCCCTAATCTGATTGTGTAACCTAGCTTTAAATATTTCACTTTAACCGCTATCTAGTAGAATCATTGCAGTTCACGTTTTATGACAAAATACTATGGTCTGGAATAAATCATGTAGAAAGAGGTGTATCACCCTTAAACGAGAAATGAGTACAACCCTAGCTAGCTCTAGCTCTTGGTAGGATATGTCGTGAATAAGGACCAGGTAGCGGTTCTTAAGGTTACTAAAAGATCACTAAATTGTGATACCAAATGGGCGCCAGTCCTTAAACACAACATAAAACTAAATCTAGCTACCAAAACAAATCAGCACCTATTTAGATGCTTCTAACTTCAATAGCAATCTTCAAGAAGAAGCGATCAGGTTTATGAAGGGCGTAGCGAAAAAGCTCAAAGAAAATATAGAGCAGTAACAGTAAATAGACTTTTAATATTCCAACAATGTAACAATTCCCAATCGTCATTTATGAAATAATATTATTAAAACAACTCAGTTAAAACGTAAAGCCCTACTGCGCAAATATTAATTACATTTGGAGTCATACACAATCAAAATGACACAAGTAAAATTCAACATCACACATGTGGCAGAAGCAACATTTAAAAGCGCTCACGCCAACAACGAAATGGTGAAAAATTTACATCTGGATGCTATGCACCCATCCAGCTTATTTTTCAAATAATGTCTGTAGGTTATGTTAACGTTTGGAAACGGAGGTTGAAATAAAAAAGTCAAATTCTTCATGAAGAATTTGGCTGTTTTATTTCAACCAAATGGAACTCACTTCAACCGGCTTGCAAACTGTTAAATTGAAATTACTAAAAGGGTACATACGCAATTTCAACTATCCCTATGTGAAAATGCTATTGAGCATTGATAAATCTACGTATAACATTAACACATGCGGTTTACTCTATTCGAAGACTTTCGCATTAAAAACACGCAACACTGTAGTGGCAAACGCGCTTTACCGAAACAAACAACGCTGAAATTTAAGTTGCATGTACGTACTGCCCTTACGAAGGTTTCACGAACGCCCTCGGAAGCGATCACTTGGGAAGGTATCTGCAGAATTCGGCATTCTTGGTGAAATTATCTGCACGGTGTACGGAAAAATTCCACTACAGTCGCCATCAGAACAGCATGCCCAAAGACATTACGTCGTGGGGGAGGCAACAACAAGCCTCATTACCATTGAATTAGTACAGAATAAATAAACTAAAGAAGAAAAACCTCATCAGAGATGGAAATCAGCCTCACGTGCAGTTCGAAAGGACGCCGCAGAGCCTACCCCTCAATTATTAACAAAAACAAAATTACAGCTAGGAAACAGTCTACTAGATAAAGCCATGCAAATCTCACAGGAGACTTGAATTTGTCCACGAGCACAGCCTCGACAAATGCCTGCGTTTTTTGAAAAACCCAAATTCTGACGCGCCGGCCAAAAGAAGAGCGCGCTACGCAATAATATTAGAGATGCGAACTGCATCGAGGAGCGAATCGCAAAAGTAACGCACAAATGAAATGGGGCGTTACAGAAGAATTCTTTAATATAATATAATGGTACTACTTATTAATGAAGACGTTGAGAACTCACCACATATTAAGTTCTAAAGTTATGAAAAGGTTCAGGTAATGTACAGATTAATTATGACATTAGAATGCTGTCTAATAAAAGACCAAAAGACGAAGACGTATTTTAACAGATGAATTGTGTTAGC
This sequence comes from Agriotes lineatus, assembly GCA_940337035.1. Classification (NCBI taxonomy): domain Eukaryota; kingdom Metazoa; phylum Arthropoda; class Insecta; order Coleoptera; family Elateridae; genus Agriotes; species Agriotes lineatus. The sequence continues at coordinate 19,909 of CALNHX010009948.1, forward strand.
AATTATGGAAATATACATCTAAAGAGATAGATGCAGACCAAAAACATTTATTATTTATTGTTCCACTTGGGGGAGTGTATGTCACATTGGTAACCTACTTGAACGAATTAAATGAAATTAGTGACAAGGAATCTATTTTGGAAAATGTTTGTTGATAGCAAAAACAGATATTTTAGCTGAAAACCGAAATCCAAAATCAATCATTTTTCTAATTATAATACAAGCGTTTCAAGAACAAATTGCAATATATTTTATAACTGCATTAAAACATGTCTGAGACTTGAACTGCATAGTGCATATTTTACAAATTCCTTGTTCATTTATACAAATTCAAGCGCAGGTGGCTGCATATTTTAAAAGCGACTAGATGCAACGTTTTAAATTGTTTGCTAGTGTGAGAAGGTACAAATCCTTTGAAAAACAGTTCGAAGCCCATCTATCTCCCAGCTCTATTCTAACTAAAAGTTTATTCCAGATTTCATGTAAACTGCCAACTCTTGTAACTTCAAGCTTAGCTATCCAAGCACATTTATTAGGACCTACGTAAATCACACAATAAGCAATTTAGTTCTGTGTTACACAAGCTGTACGTTCAAGATGGCGGCAATTGTTCTAGTGCATCATAATTTTGGGCTGCGGTGAAACTAGAAACCAATAATTTCCTGGCTCACCCATCCCCTACCTGACACTATTACAAATAGGAAGGAAGAAATTCCAAGATCGTCTTGAAGTCCTAGAGCTGCACGGCGGCGCAATAGCAGTGCAGCAGTTTTTGCTGCAAATCAAATTACAGACCTACACAGATAGAAGCTATTAAATTCTAGTGTTTCACAGAATTACAAGGATTTCCTTATTTAGCGTTTATGACACGCGGGTTTAATATACGAACTATGCGCGCAACAAGAGATTCTGGAACATCCGGTGTCATATTTCATATTTTGTTTCAGGGTATGTCCTGTCGGGCTGCGTTAAAATAGGTCGACAGGTAAAACTGCTCAAAGAAAACTGAACTAAAGAGCATTATAATTAATAAACATCTGCACGGCCAACATATAATTTTAATTGGACGTGAAATCGTTAAGCTTCGTTCTTCCGCAGAATTTTCTTAACAAAGCGGTGGCTTGGAAATCACTTCAATTACTTAATAGTTCCAGGAGCGTTTAACAGCGAGTCCCCGAGCCTTTGCTTTTCCGAAATTTACGTTTATCATTAACATTTTAATTGCAAATAAAATGAACAGGATCGCGTTTCAAAAAAATATGTAAATTAATTGCGCCGGGCTCAGGAAAAACGAACGACCAACGCGGCGAAGAAGTTTTCTAGCGGCAGTGGATTTTCTTTCAAGTTTATGGCAGGCGGTACATTCCAACAGAAAATGGAGACACGGAAGATTATGAAACTAACTAGAGGTTAATTAATACAACGGGAATTAAAGGCAAGTATTGATGTTTAAGTTGGAATACCGTCTAAGCAACAGTGTTGAATGCAACTTACTTAAAAGATTCAAACAATAAATTTCAGATTTTTTACATTCCTCGAATCTAAGACTCTTTTTTGGGTTTAAATTTGCTTTTGCGTTTTGCTAATTATTAGTTAAGAGATCTGTCAATTCAATCGCTAAATTAATAAACTTAGTACGCTGCAAGGCAAAAGAGTGTTGGATCTGCTTCACAATTTGTTTTCAAAAATGCTCGTAAGTTATGTAAACTAAGAGTTTGTTTCGAGTTTTAGATATTGATAACATTCATCCCTGGTTGGATACCCACTTAAAGTTGCAGAGTTACTCAGCATTACATTACAGCTGAATTCGTGATGAGTGGAAGAGAAAAAGACTATTTTCCTCCCTACATAATGGCTACAGTCAACATACCTAATGGAACGTTGCTCTAACTTCTAAAAAGTTACTTCACTAATGAATCATACGATGTAATTGAAAAACAGTAAAAGTGCAAATTTAACGATTTGACACAACGTATATACTACTTTCCAATAAAATAACAAAACACCCTACATTTATTAAACGAGTTTATTAAATTTTTTATCAACGATATAGATCAATAATACAAAGAAACGATCAGAGTTTCAAAAGAGAAAAAATTTAAAAAAATAAAAATCTTCCAGGTATACTCTCAATGAAATTGCCGATATTATCTTGATGTAGTGTGACTCATTACGTCTTTCTTTAAATTACAAAAGCTGACACAACGTATGAAATACTCTAGGACACAGGTCCGTACCCAAAAATGTCTTGATGATGGTAAAAAAAGACTCGTAACGTAGCTAAACCATAATGTATAATAAATTTTTGAATTCAAAATAGAAAGGACTTCTAAAATTTGGCACAGAAAATAAGGACCGTATTTTAAAAAATGCAGTTCATGATTGCTCAGAGACGAATTGTCCGATTTCGTACATGGTAGCTCTAAGTGTATATAACACATACATTCTAATTCAGCACTTTTAATAGACGTGTCAATTTTATCAACTTTGTTGTTCTCTTCCACCCTAGTTCTGTCATTTAAATCAGTAATGGATACGTTTTCATTTTATAAATTATTTCACACTAAGGTACCCAGTTGCCACAGGTGTAAATTACCAACTTAACCTGCAAGCGGTGCCCCCTGCTGGAAAACGAACGAAACTCTGGAGTACCAACTCGTAACGACCAGCTTAGTAGGTGTATTGGCTAAGATCTCCATTAATTTTTTATGGTACAGAGAAGATGTCGAACAAGGTCTTTGGCTGTGGTAGTAGCTAAGAAAGATTAAAAGCAGAGGAGACTAATAATTACAGGGTTGGACCAGGCTTCCAGTTTAGATCACAACTGCAAAGAATCATCTGATGAGAAATTCTAAGAAATGGAAGAAGAACTCGTGAACATAAGGTGGAACATTGTAGGTCCCAGTGAAGCGAGGAGAACAGGAAATGATCCCCTAATGCTGGCCAGCTGTTTCATTATAAAGGAGAAGATGACTCAAATGGAGTCATTGCTTTGTTGGTGCATAGGAAACGTATTCAAAACAACATACATATAGAAGATATAGATGGAAGGGTTATCTATTTAATTATAAAATTAAACAGCAAATACTGTAATATTATGGTATTTGCAACATTTTTACTTTCAAAATTTCAGCTCTACTAAATTTTGTCAAATCGCCTTTTAAGTAGCCACAGAGGGCCAGAATTTATTTGCATATTCGTGTAAGCACAAATAAATAATAGAAATACATAAATAAGTATTGTTCTTTTTTTATAAATACATAAAATGTTTTTCTAAACTAAGAAAATATTGTACAATTAATCTATATGTAATACAATCAATCGCTTTCTTCTTCCTGTTGGATAGGCAACCAGTCCGATAGCAATGCTGATTTGGACTACGCGATGACGTCTAAATCTGGTTTATCGATCGGCTTCAGGTCGGAGCCTCATAGAGGCAATGGATGAAGCTGGAGTATTGATCTGTAACAAGACGAATAGCATGCAAAAATGGCAGTTCGATTTCTGACTAGTTCGTTGTTTTAATGGTAGTTTTAGCATATAATTCATTTTTTTCCTTTAATATGTTCAAAATATTTAGTTTCAAAACTTCCACTTGCGAGGGAAGTTCCCTTCATAATTTTTTTTTTGTAAATAAACAATATACAAACTAATCATTAGTAGTTTCGCCTCCATTGTTCAAAATGTGTTGGCTAGGAGTAAGGCACGGCGATACTGTCTCGTCAAAACGATTTAATACATTGAATACTTTTCTCTGGTGAAAACTGTACAACCATCTTTTTAATTTAAATGGTGCCAGTTTTTGAAGCTTGTAGCAGATAAATTCAATGAATCATCTTTGATCCTTTGAACTGTATTCGGTTAAGATATTCTTTAAGTTGTTCTCTGGTCTATTATGACATGTTTTATCGCACTTTTTCCACTGTCTAGGGTGTTGTGATATAGACCCTAGACGTTTCGGGAGTTTTGATCTACTCCTGGTTTTAGGTGTTCCTGGTTAGTCCTGAGAAGGACTGATATTGTAAGCTTTTCTACGTAAACTCGTGCCTCCCCCTGGGTTTGAACCCGGGATCACTGATCGCTGTGATTACTAGTCTGTCACTCTTACCACTAGGCCACTAGCGCGGTTATATATTTTAGTTAGAAACTTATAATACAGTGTCCTCCAAAAAGTCGGCATAATATGGGAAACATTTTTATTTTTGTATTTTCAAAAAAACTTTTTACGTCAATAATTTGTGCTTGTCTAAAAACCTATTTAGCCCCTATCATATATACCGAGTGATTTTTACTTCTTTAGAAAATTGAGTTTCTCGAAATTGTCAAAATCCGAAAAGTGCTATTTTTCGGAAACTAAGAAAGATTTTAATGAGATTTTTTAAAGTGTGTTATTTTTAGCGAACTGAACAATCTCAAGGCCAGAAAACCCCTAATTTTTTTAACTTTAGCTAAAAATTTATTTTTCAAATATTTTTCAAAATTTCACATATCAACTCTTATATTAAAATTAAAATTTTTGTATGTGAAGACTTTAAAGATTTATAATTGGAAAAAATAATATAAAATGTTAATTAAGTACTTTTTTAGATTTTTTATTATTTAGCGAAAAGTAGTACGTTTGCATAATTTTTACGTTTTTTAAGCAAGGTGCTTTTTAGAAGATATATTTTTCAATTCTAATTAATATCTATTTAAATGGCTTCAAGAAACTCTAATCTAGCCCTGTAAATAAATTACTGTTAAAAAAATCCTGTAAATGTTCTTTTACATTTGTCTCAATGAGGAGATCTTTTAGAATATGTAATTGGATAAAGAAAAATCTCCTCATTTAGATAACTATAAAAAACATTTAGAGGATTTTTGTAACAGTAATTTATTAACAGGGCTAGATTAGAGTTGATAGAAAACATTTAAATAGATATTAATTAGAATTGAAAAATATTTCTCCTAAAAAGCACCTTGCATAAAAAACGTAAAAATTATGCAAACATACTACCTTTCGGTAAATAATAAAAAATATAAAGAACTAATTAACATTTTATATTATTTTTTCCTACTATAAATCTTTATAGTCTTCACATAAAAAAAATGAATTTTAATATTAAGTCTTGATATGTGAAATTTGAAAAATACATATTAAAAATTTATTTTTAGCTAAAGTTAAAAAAAATTAAGGGTTTTCTGGCCTTCAGATTGTCCAGTTCGCTAAAAATAACAGGTTTTAAAAAATCTCATTGAAATCTTACTTAGTTTCCGAAAAATAGCACTTTGCGGATTTTGACAATTTCGAAAAACTCAATTTTTTAAAGAAGTAAAAATCACTCGGTATATATGATAGGGGCTAAATAGGTTTTTAATCAAGCACAAATTATTGACGTAAAAAGTTTTTTTGAAAAATCAAAAATAAAAATGTTTCCCATATGCCGACTTTTTGGCGGACACTGTATATACAGGGTGTTCGGTAAAGAATGGGACACCGATTAGTCATAGATTCCTTACGTTATAATAAATCGATTAAACCTAATATACCTTAGTACAAAGTCCCTTCAGTAAGAAGTTATAGGGCCTTGAAGTTCAATTTTTTATTTCTAATTTTTATGTTAATTTCCACTAATGTAGAGATATCGATTTGAGTTTTGGTATATATACTTAGTATTATAAACTGCACTAATAGAAAAAAATTCATAAACTATGCTTGACTGTAAGGGTTACTATCCCTATCTTTTAAAACTTTTTTTAGCTATAACTTCGTTATCTGTAACATTTAATTTTAGGTTATTATTTGAAAGAGAATTAAAATACACAAAAATAATGTACTCTTAGTTCATAAGCGTAAGAGCAACCGCTTACCTTAAAATGCCCATCAAAGGTTTTTGGTTGTCATTAAGACGTGCAATTATCAAGTAGCTATGATCACAAGAACAATGGGTAATGATTGTAATCCAGTAAACCACAACAAGAAATCAATTAATGACATTGGTGACATCAGTTTTTTGTCTTTTGTGCTTACAAAAATGCTGCGACATAACGAACCTTTCAGCATTGGGGAATTCGTTATGTAGCGGCATTTTCTTAAACATAAAAGAACAAATTCTTATGTCACTAGTGCCATTCATTGATTTATCATTGTTTTTTACTATATGAACATTGTTTTGTGATCATGGCTATTTGATAATTGCTCGTCTTAATGACAACTAAAACCCTTTGTTGAGCATTTTTAGGTAAACGGTTGCTTTTACGCTTAAGAACTACGAGTATATTATTTTTGTGCTTTTTAATTCTATTTCAGATAATAACCTACAATTTCAAAAATATATTACAGATAACGAAGTTATAGTAAAAAAAAGTTTTCAAAGATAGGTAAAGTGACTCTTACAGTCAATTCTAATTTATGAAAAAATATATAACCTATAACTTTTTACTGAAGGGACTTTGTACTAAGGTATATTAGCTTTAATCGACTTATTACAACGTAAGGAATCTATGGCTAATCGGTGTCCCATTCTTTACCGAACACCCTGTATATTACCGCTGTATGCGCAGTAGACTATTTTTGTAATTCTCTGCGCAGTGATATACACCCTAGACAGTGGAAAAAGTCCGATAAAACATATCATATTCTTTATTTATTTTTTTAATTTTTTGTTGTAGATCCCCTGCAACCAACTTTTCCTTTTAGGTTATGATTTTTCCAACTTTTTACTTATGTTTTCATTATAATGTGAATATTGTAGCAAATTACATATAAATTTCCTTGGTTTCCCTATATCACTTAAAGAATGTACTTCCTCCTAGTTACAGTTTAGTTCTCTCTGCTGTATCTCTTTAGTCAGATAAATTATACTGAAGATAAAGTTATTGTATTCATCACATTACTGGATCTTTTATTCAATTAGAGCTTCTAAATTTTTGAAAAATTACTTGGGAGGGCTTGTGTACTATCTTATTGATGTATTGTAATGGTATTAATTATACAAATATACAGTAGATTCTTTTTAACTTTTCAGCTCTTTAATGAACTTGTATATATACGAAGCATGTATTTATCGTATCGCTTAATATACCAAAATCAGTAATTCTCTATCTGCTTTCTCCATGATGTAATAAAATTTATTTTTTATTATCAGTACATTTTCGTTCGCATTAAAAAATGTGGAAAGGGTTTTATACGGAACTTCCCTCTCAAGTGGAAGTCTTAAAACTAACAATTTTTGAAATATTAAAGGAAAAAGAATCTATTTTTTAAGGTGTTCGCCTTGCATATTTTGAGTCCAAAATATGCTCTTTGCTTCAAGGGTAAAACCGAGTGCTATGTGCAACATATTATTTTTATTTAACTAATAGTTACAGAGTTAAAATAAAATTAAATAGAATTCTATTTTTTAAGATGCTCGCTCTGTAATATTTGACCGAAATTATCTCGATCTCGGGTCAGGTAGACATATAATCTACATAGAAAATATCGTCATCCTGCAACAAATAATTTTTGAGTTAAATCGCCAACAAACAGACAGAGAGGCGGACTGCAGACAGACGGAATTTAAAAACCTCTTTTTCGTCATCAGGGCCCCTAAACGTCAAGATCTGAAGAGATTTCGGAAGGTTATTTTTCGTGATTACAATACTTTCGTCGTCTTTTAGACAAGGGAAGTAATAAGTAGAATTTTCATTTGTAAGTGAATAGTCAGGAATCCTTTTTCGTTCACGTGATCGCGAATTCATTTATTATGATTTATACAATATGTTGCCTGTATCCCAAATTTCATCTTTTGAGTACAGCACTGACGTGTGCTACATGTTAATTTAATATTTCACCGAACTGTTTAAAAAACAAGTGACTGGTTTAAATGAAACACGTTTAAGGCTTACAAAACGTATATTAACAGACCATTTAGAAAAACTACCATTGCTTACTTGGAAAATTCTGTAGTGCGCTGAGGAATTATTCTAATATTCACGAAGCTCTCAATATCTGTTACTAGAATGCCTCTGTTTGCGAGCAAAATGTTTTCCACGCACTTAACAGTGCTTGCAGCTGTCACAACATGTGACATGTTTTTGCGCATTCCTTACCTCTAAAAAGTTCTTTGACATTCTACAACTGCCGTTTTGAATAGAAAACTTCTTCATAAACAACAAGCACTTTTGTAGGAACTTCTCGCGGAGAAAGGCCCTCGGAAATTCTAAATTGGATTACAAAGCGTTGATATTCTTCTTTTAAAAATCTACACAATTCAATACAACTACAATTCACTTGTGAAATTGTACATATTAAACAAGAACCTTTAATCAACAACTGAAATTCAATTTTTTGTCATCCAGTTTACCCAGCACCCAAGAATGGCCTGCTCATTATAAACTGTTTCAGTTGAATTAGCCTTTTAAATTTATAATAATTGGTCGTGACACAAACTTTTAACTTGTTTGTTATTTTTAATTCGTTTTTAACAATTAATCAGTTTATCTATCATACTACTTTTTAATATCGTCATTAATGCTATTTTATATCCAATAAGGCGGAATAGGTTGCCTAGCAAGCTGTTAAACGGACATTGAATGTAAATTAACATATTCAGACTTGTAAATAACATTGCAGTCTATACAAAAACTTGTAATAACATTTTCAACGGTTAAATAAATGTTAACACATTCATTTTCCCAATTTTTCATTTTTCGTTCTGTTTTCAAATACGTTCTACATTGAAAGTAATTTAATAACGTAACTAAATTCTGATACAAAATGGTTCTAAAACAAATAACCAAAGCCTAATATGCTGCTATTCAAAAGCTGGAGAGAAATAATGGAATATTTCCCAAAATGTAATGATATATAAATTGCATATAACCGGTTGCCCACTGTTGACACCGTCAATGATTGTGTTTATTTCGATATAAATTTTACACAGGTATCCACATTATTTGCAGCAACCAATTAATGTTGCAGTGTGTAGTGCCCCATAAATAAGGAAAGCGCATCAATAAACAATAATTAACCCCAGGAAATAGAACCTTTACTCGAACGCATTATAAAAACCCAGCGTGTTCAAATGTTTACAACCAACAGCTATTCCACTTCTAAAAAACAGGATTTTGCTTAACTGCTATCACAGCAAAACATTCAAATTATTTATGTCATCGCAATTTAGTGGTTCCATTACGGTGCGGACACATGATGCAAAAGTATTTTTATAAACTTGCTAAAGTTTTATCGCTTTGCACTCGCATGCCGCTAAACTGATTCGAACATTTAATAACAATTTAAATCGCCCTATAATAAATATGTTCAAGTTTTTTATTTCACATAGGCGATGATACCTTTGGGTTTGATATATACTGCTTTTCCGAATCCATGTCCACAATCAGCAAACACTTAATAGGAAATAGATTGGACCAATAACATTTGCTATAGTTAACCAGACGTAGAGCAGGAGCTATTATTAAATCATATTTTCTTTGTATCTCTCCCCAGTTAATCTAATTTAATTTCTTTTGACAATCGAATAGGGTGGATTGAAACCACCAATCTTCGGACCCATCCTACGTTATACCTACAATCGTATTAAGTGCACCAATGGATAAGAACACATTAGAAACAAAACAAGACGAATAACTTTGTTCTTCAGAAACAGTAAATTTTAAATTTCAAAATTTGAATAATAATGTCTGTTAATGATTCTTTCAGAAAGCTTATGTTTATACGAGATCCTTCATACTCGGGGGCAAATCATTTCATTTATATCTACGCAATAACTGCAACTTGAAGAGTGGGGCATCTAGCAAATATGTCATTTCAAATACATAGGTACCGCTACACGTTTAGAAATTGGTATAACGGCATTTGATACTATATACAGGGTGATTCTTAAGTAAATTCTGAAAATTAAGGATGAAATTCCTGGGATTATTTCTTTGAAAAAAAAATGTATTGGAACTTTAGGCCTAAACGTTTTAGTATTCGAAATACAGCGTGTTCAAGTTTTCAAGTCCCTGTTTTCGGGTGGACTAAGACACATACAGGGTTTTCCGATTGCTTTTCACCATGTATTAGTGTTTCACTTTATCTCAAAACCCTCTTGTCACCACTTGTCAACATCGACAAAAGAGAATTACATCTGACAAACAGTGAAACAAAATTGACACATGGTAAAAATCAATCGGAAAATCCTGTCAAAATAGTAACACCTGAATACCTCTTCGACCCTGCGTACCCATATTTTGGAAGGCCCTTCTTCAGATATTATCCTTCCTAGGTATTTATAAGTGCCATCTTCTAATAGTACCTTGTTGGCCCTGCAGGTCATTATAGGGTTTTGCTCTCCTTAAAAATAGTCGTTCTTACTAAAATTCAATTTAGACCCCATTTAGTGAACTTGTCGATTAGCTTGGTAGATGAGCATCTGCAAATAAATCAGAGTATACAGGTAATGGTTATCGATCTCTATAGCCATCATATAACACAGTTTTCATCCAAATGAATGATGCCTCCTGGATGTATATTTTAAACAGAGTAAGGCCTTTATTACACTAGGCCGCCTGGCGGCGCAACCAGCTGCGCCACCGGCGACTCAGTCGGCGACTCGTACAAGGCGACCGGTGGCGCGCGCTTCAGTTTTCTCGCCAGCCAAGTAGGCTGTGTTATTAGTATTCTGTTCTGCCTGTCAGTCTGACTGTTTTAATTTACGCGAATTTCTGTACTTCAGTATGTCTAGTGAACTGCAGATTGAAACTGAGGAAGAAAGTGTAAGTGGAAGTGTAGACAAGACAAGAGGAAAAAGCATGAAGCAGGAAGATACCCTGAAAGAGTGCCAGAAGTTATTGGACACAAAAGTGAATACCGAAGATTTCATTTTAGCAGTTGAACAACAATCCGCAATTTGGGACGCCAGTTCTGAAGCTTACAGTAATAAGCAAGTAAAACTGAATGCTTGGAACGAAATTATTTGTACAATTATACCGGACTTCGAGCAGCGGCGCTTGGTTGAGAGAAATAACCTCAGTAAGTAATTATACATTATATTATTCTAAAGAAAAGTCATTCTACAGTCATAAGTAATTACACAGTACCTAAGTAATCAAATATTATATTACTTTAGAGTAATGTAATTTAACAGAAGGTTTCATTATTACAAGTTCTAACTAAAACTGTCTTACTTTTTGTGAAGGTTTCTCTCCATCTGTCTATACTTTTGTGCCTTTCAAATAAAAAATTGCAGCTTAATAGCTTAACAATAATTTAGATTCTGTCCATTTGCCAAGGTACAGCTCCTGCTTCACTAACAAAATAGTCACAAAACTTGTCTCTGAGCTGTGTTGCTTTTTTTGTTGGTGGTCGGCAGTCTCCACTCCATTCATATAAACCTTCGACTGACAAGGTATCTTCAATTTTGAAACCGTCACGTTCTCTGACAAAATTATGTAAAACACAGCAAACTCGTATTATGGACTCACACAAAGGAAGGTCAACATTCAATGGTCGATGGAAAATTCTCCATTTATTGGCCAAGATTCCAAACGTACACTCTATATGCCTACGTGCTCTGCTGAGTCGGTAGTTGTATACACGTTTTTTTATGCTCAAACATTTACCTGCATAAGGTCTAAGTAGTTTAGTTGTCAAACCGAAACCTTCATCCCCAACAATCACAAAGGGCATAGGCTCATCGAAGCCCTGGAAAGAAGACTGGGCTTCAGGAATATTTAATGAGCCCTCATCAAGTTTTTTATTAAAGACACTATCCTTAAATACCGTGGAATCAGCAGATTTACCATATGCACCCACATCCACGAAAATAAATTTGTAGTTGGCGTCACACATAGCAAGTAGCGATATTGAGAAAAAGTTTTTGTAATTATAATACAACGAACCACTTCCAGTTGGCTTGATTACTCGTACATGTTTCCCATCAATGGCTCCAATGCAGTGTGGAAAGTTCGTTTTTTCGTAAAACTCAGCAGCCGTTTTCAGCCAAAAATCTGTAGTGAAGTCTGGAAAGCAGACTTGTCTAACGTTTTTCCAGATGGCATCTAAAACTTGTCTTACAAACACTGAGATTGTAGACTGGCTTATTCTGTATTGGAAATGAAGATCTTGCATCGAAGTTCCCGTTGCCAGATATCTGTAAAAACAAAAACAATTCAGCCAGTTTAACCCCTCTTCCCTCTTCCTCTATTGTAATTTTGTTTGTTTTTTTTTCAGTGACACTCATTCAGAAGAAGTGGAAATCCGTCCGATCATGCTACACCAGAGAACTTCTTCGGTTAAAAGGTGTCAAAACTGGTTCAGCTGCAACTAGGAGAAAACAGTACACGTATTTTGAACAACTACGTTTTCTTGAAACTGCAGTGAAAAAAACTACTACAAACGTGGACGAAGAAGACATCGTGAATGAAGAAGAAAATGAATCTTCAATTTCGTTTGATAGTGGGCCTACATGTAGTAACTCTCAAAATAAATCTAAAAAAAGAACCAGCAACGACCATGAGCTAATTGAAGTTCTAAAGAAAAAGATTGTATCGGAAGAGAAACATCGCACTTTCGATGAAACAGATGAGGATAAGTTGTTTCTCTTATCTATGTTAACTGAGATTCACAAAGTACCTGCTGAAAGAAAATTAAAACTTCGGGCAGATATGATTTCTCTCGTAGCAGCTGCCCAAACACCTGTACACTGTACACAACAAGGATGGCAGCAAGTGGGCTATACTGGACCCTCAAATCCTACGCCACCACCATCAATGGTACAGTATACTACGCAACCACACCCTATGCAAATACAGCCCATGCAACAACAGTATATGCAACAACGTCCGATGAATGAACATCATACACAGCAGCAAACAATGTCTCAGCATTTTTTCCAGACTCAGTTTCAACAATCTCCTCCAGCTGAAGCCACTTCAGTCACATCAAATGAAGATTCGGATAGTCAAATGAGTGAACCTTTGCTGTTCAATATGTAGTATATAAAAACTCAAAATATATATATGTGAAACCATTAATAATTTGTTATTACTTTTTAGGAATAAACAATGTCCCTATTAGTTGGATTTTTTTATTCAATTTCCTTTTGACATAATAGGATAATTTACTTATTAATTTGCTAATTTACTTTAGGATAGTTTACTTACCTCAAAGTGACTACGAGTTTTTCTTCTGGTGTGATACACTTTCTCATTTTCGTATCTTTTCCGGTAATATCAGCCTTTATCAACGACAATAATTCAAAAAAAGACGATCTAGACATTCTTAAGTAATTAAAAAACTTATTGTCGTCTGCACACAGTTCATCAAAAAGAGTATAGTACAACCCTTTAGATTCTCTTAACGACAGAATAGGGTGTACATGCATCTTTCTCTTTCTACGCCTTCTTTTTTTCATTAATAAAAGTACAAGAAGGAGCATATATGTATACTTGTCCGAATGTTCTCTCATCTCTGGTGCACACTAGACTGACTATGTGGTGACTATACCGAGTGGTGACGGGACTAGCTACGCCGCCTGGCGGCTCAGTGTAATAGGCCCGATACGATACAATGCCTTGCCATGACTCTCCGCCACCCGTGGCTGCCGACGTGGTCGCGGGGCACTGCAGCCAGTCAGCAGCCAGTTTGTGGCGACGCCACCGGCTGCGCTAATCTAATAGGCTTCATAACAATCAATGCCCAATGACATGCGACGTCACCGGTGGTGCAGCTGGTTGCGCCGCCCGGCGGCCTAGTGTAATAAAGGCCTAAGTGATAAACAACATCTCTGCTCAATGACACTCAGACACATTTTTAACACTTTTTGGATTGTTCTACATATTAAAATGAGCTCTCGCGTACTCCCTACTCATTCTTGGTTTTACCACTACTTCAAATAATTTATTCAAGAACTCATTATCCTAGGACTGCTCAGAGTCTATAAAATCAAAATGGGTACTCAAATTTAATTTCGTAATTTTCTCTAATATTCCATTGAGTAGAAATATATTACCCAGCCACTACCTCCCAGATCGAAAACCACTATGATCATGTATATCATTAATTTGACCTCTTTCTTGCCGTACAACCTTCCCATAGAGCAAGTGACGCTGTTGTCTTTTTTCTACTTTGAACTACTAAATCGCAGAGGAATACCATTTATGCTTTAGCCATTAGCTAAAGAGGGCTAAATTTCATTGAAATGTCCGATTTATGCTTTAACAACTCAACAGGAATGCTTCTATGTTCATTTTCATACCTCTGAGAACATTTATCAGCTCTGTCATATTCATAACATAAAATTGTGAAATATTGTCTATATCAGGTTCCGTTCTATCCTATTCGAATTCCTGCCGATATTGTGTCAGCAGCTGCATGTAGGGTCTTTTCCATGCATCCATAGTTATGATTTATAACGTAATTCCATTTTCCTTCATTTTACTACCGCCAGGATACGTATCTAGTATGTACTTACACTTTTCTCTCCACATCTTCTGTTTCCTTCTTCTCATTTCTTTCTTAATAACTTGTTTCGTCTAACTATGCACGATAAACCGTCTTTTTGCTGCATATATGTTTCGATATCTTTTGACTACCATTCTGGACTTTTCTTCTGGTTTGTTCTTGATAGATTCGGATGTACCCTAAGTAAGTTGTTTGAAGTTTTGAGTTAAATTTTTTAAATTCCAAATTCTATTGTCGAATATAGACATCTAGTTGGTTAAATATATGCATGTTTTTGTCTTTATTTATACAGAAACAATCCATTTGGTATTTTCAACCGACGACTTTCACATAGTTGCACCAATCATTAGCCGTTGTCGTTAATCGCTTCTTCTCCATACGTTCTAACTACTATTCTGCGATATTCAAATCCTTCCATTCAAGTCTCCTAATACATAAATTTAATACTCACTCATATACTGTTCCATAATGACAATTTTGAAACATAAAATTTATTTGAAAATATTAACTACTGTAACTCATAAATTTCAATTTCATGATGCACTTAATATAACTTCAAAGGCATAATTTATAACGTCGCTTCTTTTATCGTACCATAGTATAAACATGTGCTTATTGCTTATACCCACAAATACGAAAAATAAAGCGTCCGTAAATTGTCCTGCTAACTAGATAAGTCGTACATCTCCTTCAACAAACTTTTGTCGTGCTGTTTTCGCGAACACAATGATGTCGAGATGAAAATCAAATTAACTTTTATATTCTTAAAACAATTCCACATCCTTAAGCCGTTGAAAGAAGTAAGTGCTTTTATTTATCTACAGCACTGACAGTTCTAGTTAAGGTTTAAATTATTCCCATTCTTCCTGCTTCAAATAATTTCAAAAATAAACCGCTAGGAGTAGCCAAACATGAACGTCACGTTTCAGACTGAAGCGATTGTTTTATCGTTTAATGCCATTTCCCCAGCGGGATTAAATTATTCCAATCTACTGTATTTTTCAGGTTGGCAGAACTTTCCAGTCGTCGATGAAATTCTTAGTTTACGATGAATTGGAAATGCAGCAAGTGGGTGTCCACTTTTATTTATATGAATTATTTAGTAGCGATTTCATATTTACATGAATTTCATTATTGTGGTTTTGTAGTTACAGAATTTAAAATATACGATTAGTAATTCAATCATTTTTGATTAATATAAATATATTTGTTTATATTAAAATAAAGTTCAGGGCACTTCATTGCACACATATAAATATGGCCTAAGACGCGACGAGTCAGGGTCGCCAAAATATCTCTTTCCAAAATCCAGTCAATCTGGCACACGTTAACGGCGTACTAGGTGCAAAAGTTGTCAAATATTCGGACACACCTAAACATTCTGTCTAAGCGCAGCTACATGTGTCAAATGTGCTGGTAGTCACTTAACTTCCAAGTGCAGCAAATTAATAAGTATTCCACAGAAATGTTCTAAATGAGCTGAAGCACATCCTGCGAACTACCGCAAATCTTTGCTATAGAAGTTACAAAAGAGAACAGACAACATATCCAAAAATAAGGCAAGCGGAAAATGCACAAACTGCACAATAACCGAGACAATTCACATCCAAAAAGACAACAAATGATTACTGATATAGGCAGCATCAACAAGAACAAATAATAGCAAGCTATGATACAAATGCTACAAAACATACGAATTAGACTTCAGAGATTGAAAACTAGAGACAAACGATCAGTGCAACAAATAATGGATGAAACGGATATTAGGGTAACTACCTGGAATGAAAATGAGCACCTAAATGAAAAATAAGAATTAAAAGTATTCTTAGTTACCCAAATATAAACGTATGTGTCATTTCTAAGACACACTTCACGCTACACAACGAAAAGCAAGCAACGGGCATTAGCTCAGTCATAATAAAAGAAAGGTGTTAATCACTATGACGAATAACATATTCAACGTAAATAATTACAACTGAATAGTGGTTAGCATCTCCCAACAAAATTTAATAGCTGATACACTTTACTACCTCCTTAAGAAAAATCGTATAAAAGAAAACTATTCGAAAAAGCAATTTATAATATTATTTGCCTCTCTGCAACGTCCTGTACTTCTCTTTTACTTCTAATCCATGTCTTTGTTCTTTTGTCTACGAGCCTTATTGTTAACATGGCTTTTTACATGGACCTCTGCATCTTTACGAGTATAATTTGGTCTAGGTAAGCTTTAATAACAGTCCCAGTTTGACAGGTATATGTCATAATAAGCAAGATACATTGATTGAACACTTTACTTTTTAGATATTGGGCGATTTCATCTGACTGATTTTCTTTATTTCGTTTTAGGATTTCTCCTAAGTACACCCATTCGTTGACTGTCTCTACAACGGAGCTATTGAAAATAGTATTTCTTACTTCATCGGTGTTGTCATTACATTTGTTTTCTGAAGATACATTGTCAATCTTATTGTTTCAGATTTAGATTAGATTTAGATCTAGGTTCCACGACTGCCTTTTCAGATGCTTCATAGTTTGAAATTCTTCAAATATTATGGCACATAGTACTATGTCATCTGCAAATCTAAGATAGCTTAATTTGCTTCCGTTGATGTTTATTCCAAATTCCCGATTTAAGGAATGGCAAGGGTAAATACCTTTCGATATATTTTGTCGCTCTGACGGACACCTCACTTGACCGGTAGGCTGTTGGTTTTTTGTTGAACTTGTATCAGCATCGCTGCGTTTTTGTAGATATTGTGTATAAGTTGCCTACAACGGGAATCTATTCTGTACTTGCTTGTTGCCTGTTCCGCCATCCACATTTCCACACTGTCCAAACCTTTTTTCGTATTCCACAAGAGCGAAGAATAAGGGTAGGTAATATTCATTCGCTTTTTCTATCCTATCTCATCGTAAGAAGGTGGTCCGATGTACCGTACCCTTTCCCGAATTCAATCTATTCGACAGATTAGTAGGGCTCCATCTTGAGTATTCATAGGTTGTTGATAATTTTTATGAATAATTTGTAGACTTGGGACAAAAGAATAGGTCGAAAGTTCTTTATTTTATTTCTATTGCCCTTCTTATGTAATAAGAAAACAATACTTTTATTTTAGTCCTTGGTAAGCTCCGTTTTGTAAAGCCGAGTTCTGAGGTGCCTAGTATATCTTTCCCTTCCTTTAACATTTCTGCTAAGATTCTGTTTAGACCAGCTACTTCTTCATTGAGTTTTCAGGTCTGATGTGGTTTTTTCTATTTCGAAGTTTTGTATGTCGGGATTTTTTTTTAAATTTACGTTGATGATTTCTTAGGAGAAATGCAAAATATCAAACAAACTTTAAAATAAAAATAAGGTAGTCGAAATAAGTTAATAGTTAATTTTTTAGTAAACACTTTTTAAAGGCA
Source organism: Agriotes lineatus (assembly GCA_940337035.1). Classification (NCBI taxonomy): domain Eukaryota; kingdom Metazoa; phylum Arthropoda; class Insecta; order Coleoptera; family Elateridae; genus Agriotes; species Agriotes lineatus. The sequence continues at coordinate 37,742 of CALNHX010009948.1, forward strand.
TTCAAGCGTGTTATATAATATAAAAAATTTAATTTTTAAGACATGCCGAGATAGTTTACATTTCTATAACCTACAAAAAGTTTTTTTTTCAATAAAATATCACGGGATGCTTCTTTACCATGTTGATTGCTCCTACATAACGAGGGATGCAGGATTCTAATTAATCGTTTTGTATTTTGGAAAGTTAGAATTGAACTTGTAACATATATCAATTTTGAAATTATCGTTTAATGAGAAATGAGCTGGGCACATAAATATAAATAAATATATACTTGAAAATTGAAAACAACAAAAAATGCATTCGTTAATGAAAAATAAATATTGTAAAAAACAAATTAGAAATAAGACAAATTATTTCTTTTGCCGGGGAATAGTTCACGCTTCACCCTTGACAAAAATGGGACCCAACAGATACAAGGTAAATGTTGTAAAAAAGACATAAAGGGGCAACGAATAAGTGTAATGCAGCCGCCTCGCACGGAGGCGACGGTTTCGGCGTGGCCGCATGCGATGAGATTTAGGACTGCTCGCGGACAACTGACAAACGTTAAATCGCATTCGCAGGCTCGTTCGTGGGCGTTGCAGTGCAAATCGCATCGCGGTAATGTTTTTTATATAAAAATTGATGTAATTTGCATTACTAAGTGTTTCAGTATTATTAGAAACGTTAAGATATTTTTGCCCCTAATTATCTTTGATTTTTAAAATTGTTGTGTGTTACAACGTCCACTTGCGAGGGAAGTTCTGAGCAAAGACCTTTACATGTTTTTTCTTTGACCTTCCCGTCTCAAGTACTTTTTGAGATTTTATCTCTGAATTTAGTCTTACGACAACCATGTCCTTCTTTTCTACTCTATTTCGTCACTGATCTCCAATTACTTCTATCCCTCGCTATAATTTCGGCCTGATTCCAAGTTAACCCTCTGTTATTCAATATTTCCCCTATTTCTTTATCCCATATCTTACTTGGTCTGCCCTTCTTTCTTCTGCCCGTGGCCTTTGCTTCCCATACTTTCCTAACTTGTCTTTCTTCCGGTAATCTTTTCATGTGTCCTCACCACCGTAATTGTGCCCTCTCTACATATTTTCTAGCACTTTCTATTTTCAATCTTTCTCCTATGTCTTCATTCCTTATTTTGTCCATTATCGTTACTTTTGCCACCTTCCTTAGATACTTCATTTCTAATACCTGTATTTTCTTGTGTAACTTCTCGGTTAGTACCCATGTTTCACTTCCATATAGTAAAGTCGGTAGATAAATGGTTTTGTAAATTGTCATTTTTGTTTTATTACTAATTTCGTTTTTATTAATAAATCCTCTGTTAATCCCGTGGAGCAATTTTGTCGTTGTCGTAATTCTGTTGTTAATTTCTTCTTCCATTTTACCGGCTTTGTCTATGGTTATTCCTGGATACTTTATGTTTTGGACTTGCTCCACTGTCTGGTTGTTGATTTTTAGGCTGACTCTATTTTCCTTGTTGTTTGTTATCACTATTACTTTTGTCTTGTTAATGTTTATTTTTATATCTTTTCTTTCTAGCTCCTCCACCCGTAGGTTAACATTAAATTGTAAGCTTTTTTCTGTACTAGCCATTATTGCTACATCGGCTGTAAATACACAATCTCCTACTTCCATTGGTTTTAGTTTGTGGTATCTGACCGTTATCTTCTTGCTTATACTGTTGACATTTCTTATAATTTCGTCCATGAAGGTGATAAAGATCAGTGGACTAAGATTGCCCCCTTGTCTGACTCCTTGCATTGTCCTAAATTTCTTTGTCTCTAAATGGTCTTTTCTTACTACATTTTCCGTTTTTTGATATAGTGATTTGATAGCGCCTATCAATTTATTCCTAATCTTATTTCTCCCAAGTGTCTCCCATAGTTTATGTCTTGCCACCTTGTCAAAGGCCTTTTCCAGATCAACCAGGCATATATATACTTCTCTGTTGTATGGTAGCGTTTTCTCTATCACGTTCCTGATTGTGAAAATATGATCTTGGGTGCAGTGCCCCGGTCTGAATCCGCTTTGCGCTCCATGTAGTTTGTCTTCTACCACCTTCCTTAGTCTATTTTCTTGTATCATCTCATATATCTTACTGGCTGTGCAGATTAATGAAATCCCACGATAATTTGAGCAGTCCCTTTGGCTTCTCTTTTTAAATATTGGGATTATTACTGATGTTTGCCAATCTTTGGGTACTGTTACTGTTGCCCATGCTTCTTTCATAATTCTATGTAGGATCGTCATTCTATCTTCTCCTATGTATTTCAATAATTCTGCTTTCAGCCCATCTACTCCTGGTGTTTTCCCATTCTTCAATTTGCCTATCGCTTTCTTTACTTCATCCAGTTGTATGTCGTCTCTTTCTTCTACTTGTTGTAAATTGTCATTCCCTTTTCCAGTATTTATTGCATTACTTTCTTCCGTTTCTGTTTCATCTTTTATCACATCTACTCCCTCTAACATTTCCTGGTAATATTGCTTCCACCTTTCCATTATTTTGTTGTCCTCGGTAATTATCCTTCCCTCTTTGTCCATGATCTGTCCCGTCCCAAGTTTTTTCCCTTTGTTTCTCATATTCTATAAAATACCTTCTGGTTTGTTCTACTATCTTTTTCGATCTTAGTCCCAAATTCTTCCCATTCTTTGACTTTGGCTATTTTAATCTTTTCTTTTTTCTCGCCCCTCGCTATTTTGTACCTTTCATAGGACTCTTCGCTTCTTAGTTGCAAGTATGCCCTCCACATACTCTTTTTTGTTTTAATGATGTTTTTGATTTCCTCACTCCATCAACTTGTTCTCTTCTTGGATCCTCCTGCTACCATTATTCCACATGCTTTAATTCCCGCCTTATAGATAATTTCCTTTTATTTTTCCCATTTTTCCTCTATAGTCATTTCCTGAAGTTCATCTGTTGCTTCTTGTATTCCCTTAGTGACCCATTGTTCATATTCCTGTCTTATCTTTTGATCTTGAAGTTTATAAATCTTAATGGTCTTTTTTTTTGTGTGAGTCTCCAACTACCTTCTCTTTCTCTTTAGTCTCATTAATTTTTAGTCTCACACCTAGTAAGTAATGACTTGTCGATAATTCGGCACCTCTATAGATTTCTCCGTTATAACGTAGTCTATAATTGATTTTTCGTTTCTTCCTGGTTCCTTCCTAGTGTATTTGTGACAATCCTTGTGTTGGTAGAAGGAGTTTAGTTTAATTTCTCACCATTCGTATTTCTTGTTGTTTCTCCATGTCTACCCATCATTTTCTGTCTTCCTGCAGTATCATTTCCTATTCTTCCATTGAAGTCCCCTGTGATTATAGTAGGATTGTCCGTTTCGTCATATACCATTTGCAGCTCACTCCAGAATTGCTCCTTTTCTGCCTTCGAGTCATTTTCTCCCGGTCCATATACTATTATTATATCTATTTTCTCAGCATCACCTTTTTTAAATATTACTTTCATCGTTCTTTGGCTTGCTGCTTTTCATTCTATTAGTTTCTTCATATATTGTGGGCTTATTACGCATCCTACTCCTGCTTCGGCTCTTTTAGCCATTTCTACTCCGCAGTAGAGTAATCCGTAACCTTCTAATGCATAATATATCTTGTTAATTCTGCCACTGTTTTCCCATAACCCGCAATTATTTTTTCTAAATATTCATCTATGCTTACTGCTTCTAGTTGGATTCCATTGCATTTTATTTTTCTGTTTTGGCAGTTACATTATTTTTCATTTAGCATTGTTTTACTTTTATTTGCTTATATTTATCCCCATATTTAACTTTTCTCGTTCTTCTACCAACAAGTCTACTATAATTTCTGCATTGTGTTATCTGTATCAGCTACTATCGCCATAACGGCGTACATTAATTTAATCATTTAATCATCAATTACTGTATTTAGTCCTCTTACGTTTTTAATTATTCTATTCTACTACAACATGTTCATTAAAAAAGTCCATAATGGGCGGCTGTGGAAATTCCAACGTATGAATAATATGTTGGTGGCACTGTAAGTCTATGTCAAATTCGAGGTTTTCAGGTCAGGTTTTCCGTCAGTTTTGACCCAGACTGACGCAAAACCTAACCTGCTAATCTCGAGTTTGACATACATTTACAGTGCCACCAACATATTATTTATACGTTTGAATTTCCACAGCCGCCACTTATAGACTTTTTTAATGAACATGTATAAAGACACGTATAAAGACTGTTTCCTTCCTTTATTCCTCTCTTTATTCCGAATTCGTTTGATCGAGTTCCTGTTTTGTGTACTTTTCCGTTGACTGTTTCGCATATTCCCCAGGTAATATTTATTAGTTTCATTGGTACAATCACCTTTTTAAACTTTTCTTCCGCCTACGTGTCAAATACCGCTCTTAAAATATGAATGTTAATAATAATTTTTCACCTTTCTCTCTCTTCCTTTGCATACATCCATCACTATGTATAATATGTCATCCCGTTTTTCTATTAACTCTAAAAGCCGATTGCTTATCATTCATTTTATTCCCTATTATTTTTCTTCCACTATTCCAGTGTACATTTTGTATATATCAAGTATACTGAAGAAAGACAGATGGCTTTATATTTATCGCAGGTTCTTGCTTTGTTTTTTTGGTATTGGTACTATTAAGTGGTTTCATCAGTCGTACGGTATTTTCCTATGTCCCCATGACTCATTACACAGGCTCCATAACCATTCCTTTCTTTTCGCTTTTATCATTTCTGGTTCGACGATACTCGTATCTTTTCCAGAAGCGTTTCCTATTTTTAGTGTGCTTAGCGATTCTACCACTGGTTGCTCCTACTTGGTTGATGTCCAAACTTCCCTGAATAATTCTCTTTTCATACGTCCAATATCATCTCGTCTTTGTCTATTTTTATATGGTAATTCTTATCTTTTACTCATCTAATTTTTCCCTCCATCCTTTCTACTTTAATAAAAAATGCTCTTATATTTATCTTACACCTTTCATTTCAGTCGTTACCCAACTCCTCCCAGATTTTATGTTTTGTTTTCTTTACTACTTATTTTGCTCGGTTTCTTCTACTTATACATATATCTTACCCCATCTTGTTGTGGTCCACCTTGCATATATTTTTCCTTAATTTCCTCTTTCATCTTTGTTTCGGTATCCATTCCATCTTTTATATATCTAAGTCGTGGAATTCCTTATCAGCTTCTTCTAGATACTTCTTCCATTTGTCTTTATTTTTTAATTCACTTATTGTCACCTTAGTGAATTTTATTTCTTTATCAACCTTTTGTTTTTGTATTCTACATATCGGTTTAGTAGTCTATGTTCAATTGCCAACTCTGCCTCTTTTCAGTTTTTCACTTTATCTTGTATCTATGTTATATATTTCTGTTTATTGTTTCCACTTCACAACTGCCCATACATTACATTCCTCTCTTGTACTTTCCTAGTCGGGCGTTCCATTACCTATTATTATTAGTTATTATTGTCTCCTAGTTCATCCAGTACCTTCTGCAGTTCTTTACATACTTAATCCAATTGTTATTTCTTTTTTACCTTCTTCTACTGGTGGTGCACATATTTGTATCAGTGTGGCTCTTCTGAAACCCCTTGCTTAAAATTTAATTACCCTTTGCTTGATTTCTTCATTTACAATTACTCCTATTCCTTCCTTTGCCTAAGGAATGCAACTTATGTCTGCTAGTCAGTTTTATATTTTGATTTCCTATTTTTGTTTTCGCTTATTTCCAATATCTCAATTTCATTGTTACTATTCCTCTATTATTTATTCTATCTTCTTCTCTTTCACTGTTGTTACAAACATTTTTTATTACCTTTTTCATCTGTTTTTCGCTTCCCTTTTCATTCTTAGTTGGATATAGTAAAACTACAAAGCAATTGTTCCGAATTAAACGGTTCAACAAATATATCTTTAGGGTTCAGATTATACAGAGATGTTGTTTCTACACATCTTTTTGTAAAATATTACAGTATGGCTGAAAAATATTTATTTTATGGTACGCATTTTTATCTGAAGGGTAATGTGTCATTGATTTAACCAGAGATGCAATTCAAATTATATAATAATAGTTTCTACAAAAATATAGAAGTCATAAAATAAAATTGGCATTTTCTACTTAAATTGTTTAACATTTTCGCCATAAGTGTACAGCAATGTAAAACTGCAATGGGTGATAACCTAGGTAACATCATATCGATCTTGGTGTTCATTCTTGTTGAAATACATTGAGGACCTGGAATGATATTTTAAGTTTTGGGATTTATGTGTCTGAAACACTGCCTGTATGGATTATTTCCATTAAATGAACACTAAACCTTTGTGTTAGCAAACTACAACCGCCTTCTTATTTAAAATTAGGGCAAGCATTTTTAGCAGAACACTTTTCGTCGAGCTAAATATTTACGTCAATCCCGTGCCACAAGTTCGTAGCAACATCCGGTATGTATATAAATTTACCATCGTTTGTTATCTTAATTAGGCATATGGTGTATGAGATGTAAGTAAGGAGCCGACGTTTTCACCTGTTAACACACATCGCAGCGCTTTGTCTGTATTTGTGTGGATTAATTAAGTGTAGTGTTTGGAGAAATTGCCTTATTTTGTTTTGTTGATGTTTCTACATGAATCATTCTGCGATCAGGCAGTAACGCGTCTTCTATTTCAGGTTTGACTAAAGAGCAGACGCTTTAGACAGCGACCAGTTGCAACTGCCAGGCTACTTAATTAACTTCCATGTTATATTTTGTATAAGAAACGTGGAATTCAGTTTATCCTTTTTCTATTGCATTTTGCATAACTCCATGCAATGCTAACCGCATTTTTGTATGCATACATACAACTGAATTAGAATATACACTATACACCATTGCCCTACCCTGCCTCAAATAACGATATCAAAATCTGTAGCAGATAGAAAGCAGTTAATTCAAATAA
>CALNHX010009949.1:0-44654 GCA_940337035.1 Agriotes lineatus
TAATTATGCAAAGACGATGTTTTTCTTACAAGTTCCGCTCATTGTGAAGAACGCGTGTAAGGCAATGTTTTCGAAAATAATTCTACATCGATGTCCTGCAAGTGAGACGTGTTTTCAGAATAGTAAAAATAAATGTTATCATCTGTTAGTTTCTCTTATTTCCCAGCCATTTATAGCTCTTTGTTTGTCATGTTATTTCCTATAATTATTTCCATATGCGTGTATAATTTAATATACTTCGTCTACTGATGAGATTGAAACGGTTCTGATTGGCAGAGAGATATTCGAAGCTATTTAATCGTTTTCCACCAAGTACGTATAAATTTTATTCTATGCAGTGTATAGAAGTAACACAGTGGCATTTTTCTGAGACATTGAAGGAAAACCAAGCGTGAACCCTCATTAGCGATAAGATCGCAATTATTCACTTTCACGTTCCTTGCTTTCATTTCATTCCACAAATCATGTTGCTGAAAATCCTACCCTTAAGAATCCATTACCACTGCAAACAAACACATTAATCTAAGTCTCTTTTAATTGTTTTAGCTAAATATATATAGGCCAAAGCTTAATTTTTGTTACAATGACAATGAATAGCATTGTGTGTCGACAGGCTATAATCAGCCACAATATTCCTCGCAAGTAATTCTTCTTAACTGTGTGTTTGCATAAACGTCTCAGTGTACAGCGCGGTTCGGTAAAAGCTTGATCTTTAGACATCATCAGTGTAAACACTTACATTTTTTCATTTATCTAAGAGATTTGTTGCATAATAACGGGAGGCTTTGTTTTCTTTCCAAAATTATGTACCAGCTAAGTCCTACTATCGTAGTAAATTCTAAATTTAAAATTAGTAGTGCAAACGACATGCAAAATCCTATCTCTTTAGAAAAGAAAGCGATTACTGCAGACCTTAATTACTCATTTGTTACAAATCCAAGTACTGTTGTTATCACATGGCCTACGTTTGGTTGTTGAGGCGATGATTCAACAAAATATGAAACACGTTATTAAATGGTCTCCTAATATACAGATGCATTTTGATTCAGTACTTCATGTAGAAGGAATTACTTACGTACAACTCTACGAAGTGATATACCTTAACGGTATCTTTGTTTCTTAGATACAAGTTATAAGGGCGTCACTCTTCTTTCTGTTCGTATTGTCACGAATATAAACCGTGAACGGAAAAATGGCCACCGGAAAATTTTACCCAGAAATTTTCCCTAAGGAAATAAAACCTTGAGTTAGACGAACAGACAGAAAGAGAAATGAAGAAATTAGAGGAAACCGTAAAACAGAAGCCTATTCAGTTCTTCACACCATTGAAGAGGTATATTATAATAGTAAAATTATAGCGAATTGTTGGTATATCTATTTCAGAAAAATTAAGTACTAATGAATCTACAATATGATAAAAAAATGCGTTAGCTGTATTTGCTTCTTTCTTTGTTCCTTGGAACAGTAATTATATTACAGTTCACTATGCAGAACCTGTTAATAACGTTTTCCGAGGTAATTTTTTCGGGGTATTTTTTCCGGTAGCGTTTCTTCCTAACTTCTAGGTAAACAGATATAGAAACTAGATTGATATACATTTGTGGTAAAAGAACACACAAGTTTTATTGCGCGGTTGGAAGATCGGAAGTTTAGGATGCCAAATTGCCAAACGAAACTAAACCGATTAATCTTGCTATTATGTTTCCGCGTTGAATACATTTTCTGAAACGATTTGAGTCTGTATTTAAATTTCCTGTGGCAATCGATTTTCGTTGCATACTCTATATCAGGGGTCGGCAACCTTTTTCGGACGGCGGGCCATTTTCAAAATAAATTTTTTTATGCGGGCCGCACATTCAAATGTAACTTAACTAGTGCTTTTATATCATATACGAGTATAAATATTATTAAAAATAAATATAGAAAAAATTTATTTTCTATTGACATGCTATAATAACAATAATGTTAGAGAACAAAAATTTTACAATTCTTAAAAGGGAAAAAAAGAAAATACAATTCCAATTAAATATGTATAAATATGTAAATATAAAATATATAAATATAAAAAATATAAAATATTGTAGTGACACGTCATACGGCTGTTTTCATGAACGCACATATGAACATACAGTAGCAAACTGGCGAAATGAAAGAATTAGTGATGGGCCTATCCGGAATGAATAATCGGAAAGTTTCCGATTGTTCAAAAAATCGGAAGGTTCCTATTATTTCGGAACTTTTCGGAATTCGATTATTTTACTGTTCGGTGCACAAAATTCGGAACTTTCGGAATTCGATTATTTTACTATTCGGTACACAAAATGAGAAAACGAAATGCCAATTTGAACTGAACGGAATACGGAATGTTGTATTGACTCACTTGACTGCTATATACTGGTTGGCGAATGTCGACGGGTCGCGCCGTGTGCGCACGTGTATGATACGTGAATGGCACTAATGGCAGTGGTATTTCGTAGATTAATTATTAGATAGTACACCTACAGACTTCAAATTCAAGTATTGTTTTATACTATCTATTATGTACTTTATGTGCTATTAAACTTTAAAATATCACTACCATTTTCCGAAAGTCTATTAACGTAACTACTGTAATAATTTGAAAAAATATTTTATTTCCTCATATCCCACTGTGCGACTCAAACTCATAAATTGTTTTTTAGGATACTGCATTGCTAACTAGCGTCTACATAGTTACAAACGAGTCCGGTAGATAAAATTTACCGGTCTAGACCTAACAATGTAAACGCTAGTTACCAATGCAGTATCCTAAAAAATCTTATACGATACACGACCGGTAGAATTCTTATGGCCTTGCCAAACATACAGGTCGCGCCCTACGGTTCGACCTGTAAAGTATTGGCGCGGCCATAAAAATGTTGCTACCGGTCTAATAACGTAAATAGCTATTACTGACCGTCCTACAAACCCAAACAGTAGATGCCAACGCAGATAAGGGCTTACGGCGCGACGGCGAGTGCTCTCATCGAAAATTTGCACGCACTTTATCTTCCTTCCGCTTGTTGTTATTTCGCTCGTTTTCCCTTGCTTGCATTTACGGAATGTAAAATAATCGGATGATATTCCGATTTTATAAACATTCCGAAATGGAACATTCCGATTATTGAAATCATCCGATTATGCCCATCACTAGAAAGAATGCTACACTTGCTAAGCGAGACGTCGTATTCGCTGGGGAGTGGGGATTAAACTTGCGCAGTAAAATAGGTTTCCCACTATGCTTCTGTTTGTCGCGCATTTTTGTCACCGGCCACATTTCGGCACGCTTACGCTCTAAGTTTGTTGATTTTTCCTAAAGTTATATTGGTGCTTTGGCGGGCCGCGCAAAAAGTTGCAAAGGGCCGCATGCGGCCCGCGGGCCGCAGGTTGCCGACCCCTGCTCTATATTATAAAACACAGTTCTATTATCGTAAAAACGATGACAACCAGGTAGGCAACACATTTAACACTCTCATGATTCTTCACAGATAACTTTTAATTTTTAAAATAATTTTGCATTTTGTAGATATGGGTGGTTTATCTCCGCATGTCTAAACCACAAAACAAAGCTAAATATATACTTAGTTTTATGTCGATCCTAAAAATTGTCCATAACAAACAAACAAACAAACTTAATAGAATTCTGTGAAAATCACAGGATTGTTAAATGTGTTCTATGTGTGGCTAGTTTCTACACGATAAAATGGGTAGCCTGTATGCAGAGCGAGACAATTCGATCCCAAGTGGTTGGGCATGTATTTTATGAGAAAAAAATTGGAAGAAAATAGAGATACAATAATATAAAAAAATGTCATATTTTCCAAATGAATTCAACATAAAACTACAGATTTTGCTTTTACAACTATTTAATCAAAGTATTGTCAAACTCAAATTTCAAAACCAAACTTATTAAAAGAATCGAAACATACACAAAATAAAGTCAAATACTATGATGTTTATGGAAAACCTTGTGGTAGTTTAATTGCACTTTTTATTGACAATTAATCTGGAAAGCGAAGCACTTTTAGAGATTTGTGTATGCATTATTTTCTTTTTATTTTTTTCTCATGCAGAAGAAAATTTATAATACAGTGGGCACTGGCAGCATGATCCCCAATCACAATGTAAACATATTCAGAGTTAGAATGGACATCATTACATGACTAGTAACACTCGACATCAGACAATAACGATTAATGACACGCCTTGTCCTACTGTGTCGGTGATTACAATTTTGGATAGTGAAGACGAAGCTAGTCTGAATTGTATAAATCAAAAGAAAGGGCGCCAGTGGTGAAAAACAGAGAAAACGTTTAAAAATGGATAGCTCAGATCGTTACCCTGACACCGAAGATGATTTATGTGATTCCCCCAACTGGCCACAGCTTCTGGCCACTAAAACGATGGACTACCTGTATGAAATGGACCTCTCAAGGTTGCTAGTCAAAATTATATTTTTCTTAAAAATAGTCACAATTTGTATTTCCCAGAAAACTTTTACATGAGAAAATTACAAAGTAAAAATATTTGCAAGAAATTCGTTTAAATGCCCCAAAAATGTTAATTCAGCTTTTTAATTCTGTTGTATGTTGTATGTTAAAAGAAGAAATACTGAAATGCCATGAATCATCAAAAGACCATTTGTTACCTTGACCAAATGGATTGCAAAAAGAAACAGTCGTGTTTATGGAGTACAATCGATAAGTCTGTTTTATATAAGATAAACAAAGAAAAATAACATTGGAAATTGGGTTTGATTATCATAGCAGCTAGACAGTATGTAGTTGGGCACAACTGTGCTTTTCCCGAAAGTAATTCCAAATAGTTTGAGCCTAACAATGGTAATTTTCTGGGATCAATAGAATTAATTGAATGTCCTAATTTGACCCTACAATGCAAGAACATATCCGACGCATTAAAAATGACTAAATACATGATCAGGTGATCACTATCGTGAATATCGTATTCAGAATGAAATTATGTCGATATTGGAATTGGAGATAAGGAACCAAATTCTAGAAAAAGTGAAGACAGCAAAATACTTTGCAGTTGTTCTTGCTTGTAACTGTGCAAATTTGGATAAGAAGTATCAATGACTTTTCTTAGAAAGAGAGAATAAGAGATCGCCGGTCTTCAATCTCAGAGACCACTTGGTCTCTGAGGCTGAAGACCGGCTTGGAAAGCATACCCGTGTAGATGGCGAGTGAGTACAATTGTTAGTGATTTATGAATTGAAACATATCTTTTTTACATAGGACATTTCACATACTTAGCTTAGAGGAAATATTAACCAAACATCTGCTAAGCTAGTAATATTTATGACTATATATTGCTAAAGGCAAACACAAAATGAATATTCAGCAAAACTCCCAAGTTCGCTCACATGTTTGTAGACGGATTTTGTTGAATGTGTTGTGTAACATTATCGGTGACCTAGAGCATTGTCTGGCTTGAGTTCCGATTCCAGCACATTATTGAGCTGATGTTATAACGAATCGTTTCCGAATTTTGAAACGAAATTTATCTAATGTTTAACAAGGTTGAACAGTACCCCTAATCTGAGATCATCAATTGCAAATGCGCCTTGTGCTGCTCTATATTGATAAACATTCTGGAGATATGGAGGTGATAGACACTTGTATTGGCTTTATTCAAGTATACGAAACAACTGGACAAAGATTACCAAAATCTATCTTAGCAGGACTTGATGATCTTGGTCTCAATAGTATTGGTTTTTGAGGACAAGATTATCATATAGATATATATATATATATATATAGATACAGTAATGGTACAAAGCTGAACCACTCGAGGGTATTTGTATGCACAATTCTGAACCAGCCTGACGGACCTGAACCATATATGTGGTTCAGGTAGGTTTTGCTTTAATAAAAATTTATTTAAGCTAAAAAAATTATTGGTGCAGTCTCGTTCTATTAGCGTAATACTAGCTGCTTGCATCTCAATCGGCTTTGCCGGGTTAAAAAATCACCAGACGGTAGAAATTGCATGATTAAAATGGCTCAGGTTTGATAGATATATGTATTTTCAAGTTCGAGGGATGTGCGCATTAGGGATTGGCGCTGTTTTGAGTTCTGTATATAGTATATACTTTTTCCGATAAAGCTGAACCAATAGATTTGGCAATAGTGTATTTATGCTTTCGTTATTAAAAACCAGTCCAAAATAGTATGTTAAAGGACAAGTTTCATTAGGAAGATTTTGCAACACGAGTCCAAAGGAGGAGTGTATAAATGACTTAGATTAGACTCTGATAGTTGACGGAGTATAGAAGTGTTTTCTTAACTGCGGCCAGCTTTCTTTGTTTTAGCTTTTACTAAAGATGGCAGCCTAGCTGCCGAAATGCGTATTTAGGTTCTACTTAAATATTTTGGTGGTAAGGGGTTATTTCTTAGTATTTAAATAACTTATGACACGAGTTTTTTATACTTTTTTCTATTTTGTGCCTTTTGACCCTTTTTTATAAATAAAATTTGACATATTTTGACATTTAAAACAAATGCTGTATAAACGAACTCATTTGGGTTTGTAACACTGTTAACGAACCAAAATATAAAAATAGGTTTTTTGCAAAATTATGAGAAACCGTCACATTTTCGAAAAAATGTTTTCAGACAATAGTATATTACAGTACGAGTGGAGAAACTAAGTGTGGAACGACACACAAGTGAGCGATTTAGTTTCCCACGAGTGTTTGTTTGTTTGTTTGTTAATGGACAAGGTCTAGGCATGCAGAGTACCAGGTACCTTAGACACCGACTGCTGTGGTCATTTGGTCAAAGTCCTACTTAGAATTTTGCCGAGACTAAGGAGTTCCAACCCTAGCAAGGGATCTTTTACATGCTACACATCGTAGTAACATGGGACCCACAGCTTTACATCACTTCCGAATGATGGCATTCTGTAGAGGCTTTCATCTGCATTTTTTATTTTTGAAAACCTAACCGGGACCGGGAATCGAACTCGCGACCCTTAGATCAGTAGCCAGGATGCTTACCACTGAGCTACCGACCCCGGCCCTACGAGTATTGTATAGTGCTTTGTTCAATCCTGCTATTAAAAATTCAATAAAACAAATTTTAATTTTTATAATTGCAAAAACGTTTAGGAGGCAGTTTTCGTTGTTATGGTTCTCATCAAACAAACAATTAATTTGTCAACAAATTATAATTTTTCATCGCAAAAGTGTGTGCCAGCCTTTTTCGTAGAGAAAATGGAGGAAGAAAACGGTGTATTTGTACTAGAGATGGGCGCGTGAGTGATTTTTCACACGTCACGCACGTTTCACGTTTGCATTAAACACTCACGTTTACGCACGTTCACGCTCACGTTTACTCACGTTCACGGCGTGACACGCCACTCACGACTTGTCACGCAGCTTTTATTCTAAAATTTAAATCAGATAGAACAGAATGTTCAAATTTAAAACTAATGAAAAAAAACCCTAAACAGAACTAAAACTATGTTTTGCACCTGACATAATTTACATGATATGTTGCAATCAGAATAGTTGACACAAAAAGAAAACAAATGAAAATTGACTACAATAACTTACGACAAAGGATAAATACTGATTTCCCGCAAATACATTTCTTGCAGGTGTCTTCAAAGACATTACTTTTAATACCAAAAGCTGTCAGTGGAATTGACGTTTCCCTTATTGGTATGAGTGCAAAGGTATATGTTACTAGGCAACACTTCGAATTCGTAGGTTTAAAAGTACTTTTTCCGCCAATCGTACTAGAACTGACACATTATTGACAAAATTTTGTTGAGCAAAGTCAAACATTCCATTACATCAGCCGTTGCTAGGTAATTTACAATAAAACTGTACAGGAATAATTAAAACATTCCATTAGATCAGCCGTTGCTAGGTAATTTACAATAAAACTGTACAGGAATAATATTCCCGGCCTAGGCAGGGAATATTCGAGTACTATTTCCTATTTTTTTTTAATTATTCGTATCGATCGGCGGAAAAATAGTATGTGTATCTTGGACAAAAAGCAACATTCCCAGACTCCTGTGTTGTTGGGCTCGGCATTCGCCTCGCCCAACAATATTCACAGTCGTCTGGGAATGTTACGCTTTTCGTCCTAGATACACAATGTACTATTATTTGAAATCGGCAGTGAAGTACGCCGAAATCGTCATTAAAATACGAGAAATCGGCAGTGAAGTAATCCATTGTTTTACGACTTTTTTGTAGGTGGCGAGGCGACAGATAAACGTCAATCGACCGAACATAACCTACAAAAGTTGGTTAAAATGTTGTAATTTCACGATTCCTCGATTTCAAATAAAACATAGTGCACACCTCGGCACTGAAGTTCCTTTTTATCCCTCACGGGCCTCGGCAACTAAATCCACATTCGTGATAAAAAGTTATACTTCAGTGCCTTGGTATACAAACTACTATTATTTGAAATCGGCAGTGAAGTACGCCGAAATCGTCATTAAAATACGAGAAATCGGCAGTGAAGTAATCCATTGTTTTACGACTTTTTTGTAGGTGGCGAGGCGATAGATAAACGTCAATGGAGCGAACATAACCTACAAAATTTGGATAAAATGTTGTAATTTCACGATTTCTCGATTTCAAATAAAACATAGTGTACACCTCGGCACTGAAGTTCCTTTTTATCCCTCATGTGGTTTATTTGCCTTGGCCCTACGGGCCTCGGCAACTAAATCCACATTCGTGATAAAAAGTTATACTTCAGTGCCTTGGTATACAAACTACTATTACGTACAAGGATCAACATTTTCAGCGTTAAGGCGAGTATACAAAACAAAACATTACTTTTATTAGAATAATACGTTCATCTACTCGTCTACACAATAAATTGGTTTCAAAATAAAACGTAATCAACATTTTCAGTGTTAAGTCGAGTATACAAAACAAAACATTACTTTTCTAAAAATAGGTTCATCTACACATCTACACAATACATTTTTGGTTTAATAATAAAACGTAATTAACATTTTCAGCGTTAAGCCGAGTATACAAAACAAAACATTACTTTTATTACAATAATAAGTTCATCTACACATTAAAATTTTGATTTAACAATAATATGTAATCAGCACCTGGGGCACCCTGCAGTTTTTTATTTGTTACTAAATATTTAACGTGAAATTAACGTGAAACGTGAATCACGCCTTGGAAATTTTCACTCACGTTCACGTCACTATTTTCAAATATTAGTCACGTTCACGTGACACGCCGTGACACGACGTGACACGACTGTTTTCACGTCACGCGCCCATCCCTAATTTGTACCAGATGACATTCTGGAAGAAACTAATGCAGTCACATATATATATTTATTCAACAAAGAATACACTGACTGACATTCAGTTTGCCAACATAACACAGTAATACAATTTCAACACATCAAATAAGAATACAATAATTAAAAGCTAACATTAAACAAATGATTACGAAGAATATAAACTGAAGATTTCAAAATGGTTAATACAATATTAGAATCTAGTGATTTCGGCAATTTAAATTTTTTCCTAAATTCTATATATTTGTTAGTTAAAGTTCCCCTCGCCCCAAAAAGTAGCCCTATAACTTTAATCTCGGTTATTGAAAATTTTTCTTTATAGAAATCAACAGTTGGTTCATATATAGCTACTTTTTCCTGATGAACCAATTCTGGTTGATTCAAACTATCTTCGAACCTAATTGTAGGATCAATAATAATACCTGAATTTTGTTGTCTGTCAATAGCAATTATATCTATGCGTCTTATTCTACCAACAGCGGATACCCCAACTACCTCCTCATAAACATCCAAACCTGTCTTTCTAAGTGCATCTGCAATAAGTGATCTGACATCGTTGTGCCTTTTAATGCGTGCTAGTTCTCCGTAACTACAATATCCAAGTACATGTGCAAGTGTTTCGTACTCATTGCATCGTCTGCAATGGGATGTATGGATACTGCGTCCGGGAACAGCACGCACAGCAGCAACGTTACATGTCATCTTGATGCAGTCACACCACTCTGACGTGCTTAGACCAGATCTTCTATAAACCCAATTATTTGCATTTTTAACCTCCTGATATAAAATTACCCCTTTTCCCTTTTGCTTTAAGTTACACCAATTAAAATATTCCTTTTCACGTAAAGCAGAACGTATAATTTTGCTAGACTTTTTCCTAGAAATAGTGGTATCCAATTCTAAACTACTTAAATTTAGTTTTTCCAAACATTTATTTTTCATTGTAGTGTAATCATCTGAAATATAATCACAAACACTTTTCTCAAGAATACAAAATTTATTATGTTGTTGAATAAATGCCTCCCAAAATGTATTGAATATTTCTAAGCCTTTAACAGCCTTTGATGAATATAAAAAACTATTGGGAGTGTCCCCTGGCAGTTGTAAAATTTCTTTAACACAACTTCGAATAATTAAATCTACTTTTTCTAAAAACATTTTGGAAATTTTGTTTAAAGGTGCTACCTGTAAAGGATAAATCAAGAGAGGAGAAATATACTGTTTTAAAATATCTAATTTTTGATCTGATTTTATCAATAATGATTTTGTTAAAATTTCTAAGGAATTAGCAAAACTTTTAAGAATAGAGTTTTCGTCAAAAATGATTTCATCGGAAATTGATACACCAAGATATTTAATTGTATCATTGTAATTTAAAGACTTAATTTTACTGTTGTCTATTGTTGTTAGTGATGTGTTTTCTAACAAACCATTCTCAATTATTATAGCCGATGATTTTGATGGATTTATATTCAGGCCAATTTCTTTAAATTTATTCTCAACCATAACTAGCAATTTATCTGCCGAAGAAAGGTCTTTTGCCACTAACACTGTGTCATCGGCATAACCAATTATTGATAACATGTTTGGGCGACAATCATTTCCTAAATTATATCCTAAATCATTTTTGATGTTGTTTTCAGAGATTTCATCGAAAATATGATTCACACATAAATTAAATTAAATAGGTGATAAAGGAGCACCTTGAAGAACTCCTTTATTTATTTTAAACGATTTACTTTTTTTAATGCCCAAATCAATATATGATTCATTGTCCATTTGAAGATTTATAATTAAATCTTGTAATTTTGATGGAATTTCAGAAGATCTTATTACATTTGTTAAATGATCGTGTCCAATTGAATCATATGCTTTCATAATATCTAAAAACACTAGAGAAACTGTATCTCTTTGGCTTTTAGATTTATGTAGAATATTTTCTAGAATTTTGTTATTAATTAAGCAACCAGGTAAATGCATGAATCCTCTCTGATTTGTATTAATAACAACATAATCTCTAATTTGTCTATCTAAAACTTTTTCTATTATTCTTCTAAGAAGAGAACAAATTGTTATGGGACGCCAGTTATTAATGTCTTTTTCATCACCACCTTTGAATATTAATACCGTACGTGCTAATTTGAATAATTTTGGAACAAAATTCTTTTGTATCATTAATGTGGCAATTTTTGCTATAATAGAAAGAATTTTGGAGTTATTTTTTATGGAACGCATAATAATTTTATCAGGGCCAGGAGAGGTGTCTACTTTAATTCGTGAAACTGCCCACTGAATATCACCTAATGATATCGCTGGGACATAATTGCTTTCGACAGACAATTTTTCCAAATTACCTAAATTAGAAGTATATTCTGTTTTACAATTATAATTTTTTTCTTCAAATCTAGTTTTAAAAAAGTTATGAACATCATTTAAATCTATATTACAAATTTTAGACTTTCCGTTATTATAAACTAATTGTACCGCTTTTCTTCTTCTGTTGTAGAAGTAATATTGGGCTAGTTGGTAATCGTATTCCTGCTTCCTTCTTTCGCTGTTTCTTTTTGAAGTTCTTTCTGGATTCGATACTTTAAAGTCTCCTTGTCGTCGTTTAAAGCCTTTCTTCTTTCTAGCTTCGTAAAATTTTGTGGCTGGATGTTTCGGTCCCGGAAGTATGTCCAGAATCTTAACTAAAAATTCTCCAAATTTTGCTACAGTAACACTAAAATCTTCTTCAGAATTGAATAAACTGTTAAATTTTTCTTCCCATTTAGAAATTTCATCATCAAATAATGTTTTCTTTAGATACCTATCCTGTTGAGAATTAGGTGTCTGCTTTTCTGATACCTTTTCATTTGTCGAATTTTCAATATGGTTATTAACTAATTTCTTTCTATAAATTTCGCCGTGGGATTTTCTTATATGGGCATTAACACCTCTTTGGTTTTTAAAAAATTGGCTGCAATGTGGACATTTTTCTTGATTTACAGATGCCTTTATTGATTTTTCTATGCCATCATTAACTAAATCTTTTGTATATAATTCACAATGTGATTTTCTAATATGAGCTTTAATACCTCTTAGGTTTTTAAAGTATAAGCTGCAATGAGGGCATTTTTCTTGCGTGGAAGCTATAATTTCTAATGTTGAATTTCTTGAGGAAGTATTTTCTTGATTATTTTTCACATATGATTTATTATTGCCATTTCTATTTGTACTGTTACTACAATTTTGTAAAGATTCAAATGGATGAGCTTTTTTAATGTGGGAATTTAGTCTTGAAAACGATTTGCCACAAATAGAACAACATTTTCGTTCCTTTTGACGGCCAATATCTGTTTCTTCACCTGTAAAATTATTTTCGATACTGTTCCTTATATCAGCCCTAATAACGTGATCGTGGCATTTTATGTCATCATTAGCAAAATGGTCAAAACATAATAAGATGTTGCATATGTGACAGCTGCTAAAAACTTCACCGTCACAGTTGAAAACTTCACAATTTTTTGTAACAAAGTCAGCCGAAAACATTCCTTATGTCACAATGACAAACCATCACATACAATGTTTATAACATAAAATTTTTCAAAATAATCGTAAGATTGCACTGCGAACACTTCCACTTATTCTTCTACTGGTACATTTTCAAATTTACACGTTTAAAGAGTTTACGGTAATACGTAATAATTATAATAAATAACAGGGCTCGGGAAATGACTACTTCGCACCCGCCTTCTAGACGAAAAAAATGGCATTGTATGGTTCTACCACAGCTGTGGCTATTTGAGGCGCGGGATATATCGCGAACTCCAATTTTGATTTCTTACCGTAGTCTACCGACAGACGCTCCATGAGCTATGTGCAAAATATTACTTTCATTTAACTAAGTTGAGTTAAAGCAAAAAGATACAGAATTTAATTTTTTAAGGTGATCATCCTATATATATTTGCCTGAAAGTACATTCGCTTTCGGTAGAGATATAATCTGCATAGTACAAAATAACAACTACCTCCAACAAATAGCTTTTGTGTTATACAGCCAACAGGCAGACAGACAGACAGAGAGATGGAATTAAAAAACCTATTTTTTACCATTTAGAGACTTTGAAACCTGAAGATTTGAAAAAATATCTGCAAGTGATTTTTTCACGATTACATTATTCGTTCTAGCTCCGTCAAAACTTCTAAAAGTTATTATGTCTAACCATGGCAAATTATTTTAACAGTCGTAACATAAACAATCATGAAAATAATAAATAAATAAAGTTATTGGTCAAAATAGACATCTACCTTTCCTTAACGACTGCCAGCAGAGGTGTTCTTTAGCGATCATATCGTCTAGTAAAACGATTATGAATAGTTACAAAACTGGTTTTCATTGAAAAATCGTTATCGGACCGAAAATCAAATTGCAACTGGTGCTTAACGACATTGTTATGAGTTATAAAATAGGTTGAACGTGGGATTAACTAAGATAAGAATTTAACATTACAGTCATTCGGGGTAACTTTGAGCCACAGGGGTTAACTTTGCGCCACGAGTGGATTTTGCTTTAAAGCTAAACAGCAAGTTTAATTTCCGTACAGGAATCTACAACTTTTGCTACTAATTATCCTACAACATTTGCGCCGAAGATGGCGCAACAGATTTTTGGTTATCTGCTTTCGTTTCGGGGAAAAACAGTTTTATTTCTGGCGGTATTTTGCGGGAGCTTTGGTCAGTGTTTTTCAAGTTGTTAAAAATATATATTGCAAGAAGGTGAGTTAATGAATTTATTTACATTTATATAGTTGCGTGACTTAAGATAAAGGTAATATAAATATCAGAAACTGTATATTAAATGGTTTTAAATAATATTAAAAAGAAATAGGTTAGATAATTCAAAGCGTTTTTCGCGGTAACTTTGCGCCGGCTCAAAGTTACCATGATTGTGGAGCAAAGTTAGAGCAAATAGAATATACATGACAAAAATGATATTTCAGTAATATATTATTAGCCAAAATATTTTCAAAAATTTTTTATTCGAAATTTGTACCAACTGTGATACAATATATTCATTCATACGGAATTTATTATTTGCATGCTAGGTTTCCAAATGGGGAAAACAAAATTAAATCCTGGCGTTAGAAGATACCGTACCAAAAGCAAGTATACCGAAGAACAATTTAAAAAAATTATTAATGATGTTAAATTGGGAAAAATTGGACAACGAGAGGCTAGCCGACTTTATAATATTCCCCGGAATACTATTAGAAATAAACTCCAGGGCTTTCACCTCAAAAATGTTGGTAGGCCACACATTTTCAGTGAAGCTGAAGAGGAAAATTTTGTACCCCATATTCTTATCTTTAGCGATTTTGGACTTCCAGTTTCTATTTACGATGTCAGATGTATCGCAAAATCTTATCTAGATACGTCAAAACGTAATTTAGTACAATTCAAACACAATATGCCCGGCTGGGAATGGGGGAAATCATTTCTTAATCGCCACAAAGAAGTTCTGTCTCAAAAATTTGCCACCAATATAGCTCGCAAACGAGCACAGGTTGATGAAGAAGCAATTATAAATTTTTTTACTAATTTGGAAAAGGAAGTTGAAGGCGTTCCTCCGGAAAATATATATAATTATGATGAGACAGGTTTTCATGATGTACCATATAAAGGAAAACTGCTTTTCAGAAGAGCTTGTCGTCACCCAGAACGAATACTAAATAGCACCAAATCTTGTTTTACAGACTGGTTACATGGTGCTCCTCCCGGTACAAAATTAAATATTTCTAAGAGTGGATGGATGGATGCTGATGTGTTTGAAAACTTTAATCCTTCCATTAATAACCTATTATCATTTAAAAATTTTGAGATTTGCCCAAATGTTGACAGCACATTGCATACAAAGTATGCCAAATTGTTGGCAAAAATTTTTAAACGTTCCGAAAAGACTCAAAAAACTATTAATAATCCCTTTTTTGCCCTTCCTCTTATTTTTGTTAAATACAGTTTTTTTGTAATTTTTTTATATTTGAATTTTTTTAATATGATTTTGTTAATGCTTTAGTTGACATGGGACAGTGCAATTAAATGCTTAATATGAGTACACTATAAAACAAAAACTTTTATATATATTTTATGATGTAATGTAACAATAGTAATTTATTATACAAGATGATAAAGTTAAATTTTATCCACGAGTGAATTGTTTAACGTCGAGACGAAGTCGAGACGTTAATGATTCAAGAGTGGATAGAAATAACTTTATCGTCGTGTATAATACAATATTTTTTTCTATAGCAAGAACTTTAACAATTTCAAAAGAAAATAAGGACAGTCTATCACATTTCAAAATGTCAGTAGCTAGATTGGGTTGCTACGATAATACGAAGCTGTCATATTTAATTTAAACAAAAGTTAGAAAATTAAATTACTTTATCTATCCTTGATGTTAAAATTCTACTTTATCTACCCTTGCTGTTAAAGTAGAACTTGACCTTTTGTTTGGAGTTGATAAAAGCACACTTTAACATGTGCTATAGAAAAAATACTATTTTTATGGGTGGTCCAGTTCATTTGTTGAGCAGTATAGTATATTTCTACTTTATCTGGAGTTTGTCCTTGCGATTTATCAATTGTCATGACAAAAAGGTAATGAAATATCAGGTGTTAAATCTACAGATTGGTGGTGGATAATGTGAGCATAGGCAGTCAAATGAGTTAGAATGCAGTTTATGGGCTTTGTATGCGTTAGACAGAAATAGACATATATTATTTAAAATCTAGTATCCTAGGATTCAGTGTTTTTTTGAAAACAAAACACCTTGATTCTGCGGATGATAGATGTTAATCGCATATGTCTATTTCTGTCTAACGCATACAAAGCCCATAAACTAATTTCTAACTCATTCAGCGGCTGTATTTTACTGAAACAAATTCGAGTGGTCCATTGTAACAATGAGTAGAACACCGCGGGCCGACTTCGAAAGTTTACTTGGTCCACTGCTATGGCGCTCCAAATCTGCTTTACTTATGCGCTACAATATTTTGGGTTTTCTCTAAAAGTTCTGCAGTTATGGAATTTAGGACTTTTGTGCACATCTACACGGTGACAGCTTTCATTTAAAAAAAGAATTTTCAAAATCGGCCCGGTGGAAGTCTCAAAATAGATGTCGAAAGAAAACGCTTCACGTTTTAAATATAATAGATTAGTTCTGAAAAACTATTAATTATTCAGCTGCAGAACACCAATACATAAAAACAGACAAAAAGTGGTTCAAAGTTACCCTGAATTACTGTAATGAAAATATATTCTATACTCACCACTTAATGTTATTCTAAGTAGGTAGGTACCGTAAGCTAAATAGTATCTTTGAAAATAATGTACCTATGCACTACAAAGTTTCGATACGCACTGACTTGCACATGGACAAAATTTTCGAAGATAAAAGTAAAGATTAAAACGTTTTGTAGGACATATGCGCTGCCTTATGTTAATATAATTTGTTTTGTGTACAGTGTTGCCAGATCTACCGCTAAAGCGGTATTTCTACTAGAGTCCCTGTATATAAAAGAGTTGGGACATGTAGGGTGTCTTGTTTTGGATCCACAAACCATGGAGCACCTGATTTTGGCCGATTTTAAACTTTATGCATACTTCTTTCAATTAAAATAAATGAAATATATCTTTCCTACATCACATGGTCTTTGATTTGTGGATCCAATGGCTCAACTCTTAGTACATATAGGGACTCTAATTTCTACTAGAGATCCTGTATATAGTTTACTAAGAGTTGAGCAAACAGCCTGTTTTGACATAAATTTTTGATCCAAATTAGATATTTGACATATGTCGAACAAAGAGGTTATGGGAACCAACCTTGCTAACTTGCCTTTGATGGGAGAGTATTGATCATTCTTAGGATCTCTAGAACCGACTAATAGGAATATACGGCCAATTTAGTTATGATTTAAATTTGCATGTGTGAAACTATCAGTCGTAACATGTTAGAAAATATGCAAAAACGGCACTTTTATCACACGTGCCTTGCAAAAAGTGATCCAAACCAATCAAAATCTATCCCGTTGTTTGCCCAACTCTTAGTAACCTATATACAGGGACTCTAATTTCTACTACAGTGACTATATACAAGACAGTGTGGCCATACGATTGTTGGCCGCCATTAACAGGCAAATTTGAGCGTAGAGATATACAGTGCTTTTCGAAATAATCGAACGTTTTTGAGTGGTCATTATTTTGGCGCTAGTTATTTTAACTAGTTGATGTTAGCTACAGGTGCAGTGTTATTTTTGGACATTGACATTTCTCATTGGCGTTCGTTCGTAGTGCTTTAAGGTGTTACATGAAGTTTACAACCGGTTTCAGTTATGCTAGTTTACAATACAGCTAAATGCCGTCTTCCTGTTTCCTGTCTCCAAACCTCCCTGTTCTGTGCTTGGTTTTCTTCCAGGTTCCTCCATGGCTCTCCGAATACCCTCATTCCACGGTTTGCGTGGTCTACCTCTTTTTTTCTTAACCGGTGGCGACCATTTAAAGATCTTCATAAGCCACGTCGTCTCCTCCATTCCTCCAATTCTGTCCACAACTGATTCTGGTGCCTCCATTCTGCGTCTTATTTCCTCGTTCGTCACTCTACCTCGTATCGATACCTTTGCGCTTTTTCGTCCATTTGAACTGTGTTTAGTCTTCGTTTCATTTCCGCTGTTACAGTCCATACCTCACTGCCATAATATAGCACCGACTCTACCATTACTTTACCTATTCTTTTTTTGTTTTTGTTAGAGATAGTATTGTCCCATCAAATTGATTTTAAGTACTTTGTACTATTCGAGTTCTGATCTCTTCTGTTCCCAAACCTTTTTCATCGATTGTATTGTAGCACCGAGGTATTTAAACCTTTCTACTTGTCTTACTGCGACATCTTCATTTATTAAGACTTCATATTGTGCTTTCGAGTTGACTACTAAATACTCCGTTTCCTCTAAACTTATGCTAAGGCTCCATTTATCGTAGCACCGATGTAATCTCTTTATCATATATTCCAAGTCGAACGCATCTTGTGCTATTACAACAATAGCATAATTATAAATTGTCACATTTAAATACTGTGCAGAATATTAGTTTTTCAGGGCAATAGATGATAAAATTTGACCCGCTTGCGACGCTAATGAATTATTTGACACTGACAATTTACAATTGTCAGATTTGAAAGGTTTTATTTTCTTCCATAACCAAATGAACAGCTTCTACCAACCTCTTTGAGAACAACTTAAAAGTAACTAAATATTTTGCCTGTTAATGGCGGATATTCGCGTCGACCAATAGCGGCGAAAACATCCCTATGGCCACACTGTCTTGTATATAGCCACTGTAATTTCTACCGCTTTCACCTGCCATCTACAGGTTACAGAAAGTAGAGTCCCTGTATATAGCACGGCTTCCTGGATTAATACGAGACTAATAGAGACGTTTACTCTCGTATTAATCCAGGAAGCCGTGGTATATAGTTACCATGGCCTGCTGAATTATGTGACAAATGTCACAGTGACGTTTGTCAAACAATTTAGCAGGTCGTGATAGTTACATAAGAGTTGAGAAAACGAGGGAATTCATTGTGATTGGTGGATCACGCGCGTCGTATATTTGAATACTCATTGCCTTGGAAACAGTTTCACATTAATCAAATTTGACAAATTGTTCATTGAAGTCAAAACTTGTCACTGAAAATGTAACAATTTGTGTTTTTTATGCAAATATTTGGAGCTCCACTTTTATCTAAGTGTCTGACATGTCGGGTTGCTGTATTATTAGCTGCAAAAACAGATCCAAACATGGTTTTCTATTAAAAAAAAATTTTTTTAACGTAGAGTTAAGCGCAGCATATCGAAAATAGTCCATTTTAATGAAAACCAGTGGAATGAAGTACGCGTGGATGACAGAAGGAAATTAAAAGGTGCTGTAGTTACTACTTCATTTTCATATAATATAACAAGACCTGAAAATGAAATTTTCTTCAATCCTAAAGATGACTTTTCCGCTGGACCTTTTTCTGAACCTTGCTTTGAAGACAGAAACAGCAATAAACAGGAATCTGTTACCCAAACCAAGCAAGGATTGCGTTTTCTATTCAAAATTAATAACCCGCATGCAAACACATTAACAATTTAAAAAAATTACATTTTTTTACGACCGACCAGAAAATATGCACTTTCTGGAGAATTTTTTCGACAGAAAGTAACGTTTTGCCGGTCAAGATCGGAAAGTGGGCATCAGGGACCGGTAATAGTATATTGTTTAACGAGTGACGAAAGTAGCATTTTCTGCAAACGAGAGAACAGTTTATCAAACGAGGCGTAGCCGAGTTTGATAATGTTCTCAAGTTGCAGAAAATGCTTTTCGACGAGTAAAACACTATACTTTTTCTATAACCATAACACTACCGTCCGAGAGCAAGGCTACTTGATGAGACGTCCTGCCAATTTCGTGTTAATTTTTATAACTGTATTTTGCATTTATTACGTTATACAAAGTAAATTTACACGTTTTTGTGCTAAATCATGTTTTTCCATTGTGCTTTGTAAAATTAAATTACAATTGGATATGGCAGAATGCATTTAATATCTGAAATTGCAACCACTTACTTTCGTCACTAGAGATGAAAGTTAACGTTATGGGATATTCTATCACTGGTCCCGGAACTGGCGTTTTCGGTTGGGGTAAAACGTGACGAAAGTTGTTCATTTTTAAATGGTTATAGAAAAAAGCTTTTGCCGGTCCCTGATGTTTACGTTACTATGGAAACACGTTTGTGCTATTGTTTGGATAAGTCAAATAATATACTAATGTCATAAGTTTTTTGAGTTTTTGAAAGTGAATTCGCAAGTTTGAAAGTATGGACTCGGATGTCGTAAACAAAATATTGTACGATACACGACCGGAAAGTGTTTTGCAGGTCTCCCTAAGTTTCCAGGTCTCGCCTACGGCCCGCCCTGGAATCTACTTGGTTCGACCTGCAAAACACTACTTTCCGGTCTCGTAACGTAAATTACTATTTTACTAAATATTAGTTCAAAGCCTCGCAAAAACTATCGTTTTAGGAAATGTTCAGATATCTGCTATATGAAATATGTATACATATAGTCTGTTCACTAAACATAAAAACACAAAGTGGCCTTTGATTTCTAAAATTTCATGAGTGTACTTCCAAAATCCATCTTTTGTCTAGGAATGTACTTACAGAAAGTTACTAAAACAAATAGGTTAAGAGTGTGACATTTAATTAGCATCTGTCATAACTACTTTTAAGGATGTTAAACAAATACTGTGTTGGATACTATTGATGTAGCATTAATTACTAGTTATTTTTATTACATTTAATAAAAGTTCAGGCAAGAATTTCCAGAATAATATGTACTGACACTGCAATAATGACATTTATTAATTGTCATTTATAAATTCAAAGTAGCCTTTATGCAGGTGTGGAAACCTTTGCAAAACAAAATACAGAATCCCTACCACAAAAATTTTACGTATATGACAACTTCAAGAAAATTTAAATGTTTTTGTGTTTTCTGAATGGCCTATATTTCAGTTTTTTAACACTTGTTACTTATTTATGATGCAAACAGTACTCTACGCTATGTTTTGAGTGGTTTGAAGCAACAGCAGAAATTTAAAAAACGTATTTTAGATAAAACGATCTAGTGACTTGCAAACAGTATTTCTGAGCATGCATGTTTTGGATCAAATTTGGCCACTGACGTTTGTGTTTTCTCAACTCTTATCTAACTATATACAGGGTCTCTAACAGAAAGTAGAGATCCTGTATATAGTTTACTAAGAGTTGGGCAAACAGCCAGATTTGACATACAGTTTTGATCCAAATTAGATATTTGACATATGTCGAACAAAGAGGTTATGGGGACCAACCTTGCTAACTTGCCTTTGATGGGAGAGTTTTGAGAGTATTGATCATTCTTAGGAACTCTAGAACCGACTATTAGCAATATACAGCCAATTTAGTTAAGATTTAGATTTGCATGTGTGAAACTATCAGGCGTAACTTGTTACAAAATATGCAAAAACCGCACTTTTATCACACATGCCTTGCAAAAAGTGATCCAAACCAATCAAAATGTATCCCGTTGTTTGCCCAACTCTTAGTAACCTATATACAGGGACTCTAACAGAAAGTAGATTGGGACGCGGTGAAAATCGGAACTAATGTTAGAATCTAGTAATTTTCAAGTTTCGTGTTGGTAACATTTTTACATCTATCATATTGACATTAAATTGTTAACCTTATTTAAGCTAAATGACACAATAAATCAGAGGCATACGCAACATTGCGGTATGGTATATTACCAGTTCTTGAATGTTAATAGGATTGCGGAAATAATGATGTACGTTGAACAACCAGGTTCTGCTAAACCTTATATCCCAGCAACAGCAATTTCTACACTTTAAAACACAAAGAATCTGTCATATGACGTTAGTCACTGCGCAAACGAAATCCCTCTACCCACCGTTACTGTTTACTTGTCATTTAAAATATAACCTAACTTTGTATGTTTTTGACAACTTTCCACATATTGCCAATTCATCAAATATGATCACAGCGCCTTTCATGACCTACCTTGACACCCAATCTACTTTCTGTGGCCTGTACCGTTCTCCCGTTTTAGCATGCCGATCTACTGTTTTTTGTATTTATAACAACAAAATTTTTTTTTCTTGCTGAAAAATTTGGTCAATAAATTTACCAGTAAAAAGACACAAAAAATATCACCATGTAAAGTTCAACTTGAATGACCGACAGCTGCTGTCGCAGCGGGTAGCAGAGTACTAAAAAAAGTAGAGTGGAAACAGAAACCTGTAATAAAACTTGACCATTCCCGCATATTCTTAAAAGGCTTTTAAGTAAAAAAGGTTTTTATCTACGACCACCACTAAAAGTAGGCCTTTTAGCGCTAGCTTTTTTCACTAAAAGTGACATTTTATAATTTAGCGTGTTTAAAGAAATCAGCTGTTTACTTTTAGCCCATGTGCTAAAAGTGAAGTGAGGTTATAAAACTACAATTTCGAACTGGAAGTGCAGTTCTAAAGTTATTTTAGTTACTTCTTGCGTTAGAGGTAAAGTGTTTTTGAAATAATTAAAGCGTTATGTAATAAATACAGTGAGATGTGTAGTATTAATAATTACCTTTGATAACTGACTTTGACAGTACTGGCTTCGCAAACATTTGCCCGGGCTCCAAGGCCTACTGTTTATTATGACATAAATTAGAAGTGTCATAGATGCAAACCTTTGTTAAATCGATATTTATGGATTAATAACAGTAAAATTAAGGTCGTAGATAAAATATTGTATGCAAAGCGTGCTACTAAAAGTCGTTTATGCACGAGACATGTTATGAAACTCAGCCTTCGGCTTCGTTTCATAATTTTCATGTCTCGTGCATAAACGTCGACTTTTAGCACTTGTTGCATAAAAGCTATTACCCAACCAATTTCTTGACCCGAGGTTTTAAAAGGGACCACGTTACAGTTTTGCGTCGTTAGCTAATCATTAGTCATTATTAACGTTTAACCCGTAATAACGTGCTGATTTTTTGTGGCGGGGTTTTTCAAATTTTGATGGTTTTCGTTTTATTTTAATAAAAAGTAAGTTTCATTACATTACTCTTGCAAAATAAAAAGAAAATTACTATTTCTTGGAGTCCTAAATACTTAGGCACGAAATGGCAGAGTCCGAACCATCCTGCAGTTCTTGACGCTCCGGCAGCTTCGATGAAGAGGAAGAAATGTCGGAGTCGGAATCGAAAAAGGCTGCGACACCCCCAAAAAAGGCAAAATATTCTCAAACTTATAATCGGCGATGGGAAGAAAAACCTGATCTAAAGGGTTGGCTTCAAACTAAGAAAAAGGTATTTTTAAAATATATTTTAAATATCTATTACAGGGGATAAATTTTACAGGGGTCAGATTTTGCATATTGCAGTGCATGTAGAATTGATGTTAACATAAAATCTGGGAAGTTTCAATTACTTAGACATTCGCAAAGGGAGAATTATAAGAAAGCTTGTCACGGACAACTTAAGCAGAGATCCTTGAAGGATATGATGCCCACTTCGATGGTCACTCAAGTGAGGGACGCCAAACTAAAATTATTGGCTTTCGTCTTAGAACATAATATGCCAATGTCTGTAATGGATCATGTCCCAGATCTATTGCGAGCGGTATGTCCTGATTCAAATATAGCAAAATCCATTAAATTAGCGCGAACAAAAACTACAAATATAATTAAAAAAGTCACAGGTGCTTACTCATCTCAGAAATTGGTGGAAATATTAAAAAATAATAAATTTAGTCTGATAATTGACGAAACAACCGATAGAACTACCATGAAACACCTGTGCTTGGTAGCAAGAGTAATGTTTCATAATAACATCAAGCAAGGGCGTAGCCAGGGTTCCATTTGGGGGTGGGCAAATATTTATACACACAATTATTATTGTTATTACTATTCTATTTTATTTTGTACAAATGGAAAAAATATTACTTAAAGTAACAGTACTTTTCGCGAATCTGATGCAAATCTTCTGAAGATTTCATCTTCTAGCTCCTTCTTTTTTCTAGCACCATTTTTTTGTGCACACTCAGCATGCACAGTCCAGTAAACAGTCTTCCGTCATTGTTGATCGCAACCAGGTTTTTACTCTACGTAGTGTATTGAAAGACCTTTCAATGGTGCTTGTTGTACACGGTTGTGCCAATGAAATGTGTAAAGCATGTTTTAAATCAGGAAAGAAAGTCTCAGCTTTTTCTTCCTCGAAAAATCGAATACCAATTGACAACTGCTCTTTTCCTGATATATCACTGCTTTCATCTGCCAATACGCTATAAGTATTAGCCTTTTTTACGTTATTAATAATGTCGTCTTTAATAACCGCTCCACACACTGCAATAACTTCGTTTTGAATTTGTGGAGGCTTATAAGTTGCATTTTTTTTGCTTTGTTCGATATGTTGTTTCAAATTTTTGTCACCAGCCCCAATTTTTAGTTGAATTAGATCTTCAAATACACCTTGATGTTGATCTTTACCCGTCAATGGCAAGTCATGCGTCCCACAAATCATTATAGTACAAATGATTGATGCTACAATTTTTCTATTTTCTTCCAATACTTTTTTGTGTACAGACACCATCTGAACATCAACAGGAACATTCTCCACAAATACTTTTGCTGCAGCGGTTGCTGATTTATGCCACTGAGTGGCAGCATGTTTTTTGCAGTATTCGTGTATATCTTTGTATCGAGTAAAGGGCCTAATGAGCATATGTCTGTAACCAACTATGTTTAAATTTTCGTTTTAAATCGATGGCGTCTTCAGTAAAATTGTAACTTTCTGGTGGTGTCCAACAACGTTTCAGAATTTCCATTTTTTGCGCTGTTGTCATGGAAAAAGATTGTCCAACCCATTTGCCCAAATCGTTACCAGCATGGTCTCTATTCCCGAGCTCAGCTTTATCACATGATAATGCTGATGAAGGTCCCGCTTGAGGCGCATCCTGCTCATCAAAAGTAGAGGTAGTCTTGGTAGGTGCTGGTGCAATGTTTTTGTTTTTTCCTTCCTCTCTTTCACTTTTAGTGCTATCATTTTTTGACATTTTCCTATTCTGGGTCACTAAAAACAATTACCAACTACTACAACTGACATTTCTAATAATACACATTTTTGAAATTAAATAACGTAATCTTATAACTTTAATTTAATTACTGAATATACACAAAAATTAAATACTAAAAAAATTCCTAATGTCCATTTTTAATTTTAGAATAGGTGCACCCAGTGTAATAGTATATTGTATGTTAAGAGCTGAAAGTGCATTCTTGCCGCTTGCGCATGAATATTGCTGGTTGAGACGAAGTCGAAACCAACAATCATGCAAAAGCGGCAAGCCCACTTTTAGCTCGAAATATACATACTATTTTTTCGACGACTGAGCATATTATTAAAGGAAAATATCAAATTTCGTTTTATCGCAAAAATTAATTGACAATCAAGTTAACATTACTCGCACAGTCTATTAGACATGTGACGCGATTATTTCCACAAATGACGGGCGTTGTCAAGGAAACATTCGGACGTGGCTACCTATTTTGTTCACGCGGAAACCCAAAACGCTCGGCGAGCGGCAAAAAGATGAAAACGCACGCTCAGCGGCAAATGTCAACTTTCTGTTGTCAAATGACAGTGAGAAAAATCTACTTTCGATGTCAGTCGTCGAAAAAATAAATTAAAATTTACAATTGATTTTAGTTAAATATTGGCTACTAATAAACAATCATTTATTCACTCTTGTTTCCGTTCGTTTTGCACTGTTTTTCCAAACTAACTGGAGCATTGGTTTAATATTAGCATTAAAGTGTGCTGTGCAGATAAACAAACTTCTGCAAATTCTCGGAACGGAACACTACCTGCACGCTCAAATATATTATATATATTGAAAGTGCGGCAAATGCGTTCGTTCCGCATTTGGCGCGCATTTCCGTTTACATCTAGATTATTCCAAAAACGCCTAATCGTGGGCAAATGCGAGCAAACCACCTACTACGGACACTTTTGAGCGTTTGCGGCATTCATATCGTATTGTTCACACGAACTTTACAAAACAACTGCTTTTTGCTTTTAATAAATTTTTAGGGGTGGGCAAGCGCCCACCCCTGCCCATACCTGGCTACGCCCTTGACATCAAGGATTGTTTTTTAACCCTTTTGCCTGTAGAAAGTGCCACAGCAGAAGTTTTGTTTCAACAAATAGTTGGATTTATGGTTGCAAATAATATTCCATACACTTTCAATCTTATCGGTTTTGCCGCAGACGGTGCCTCAAACATGATGGGGCATCATAATTCTGTGACATCTAGTTTTCAGATGCTATTCCAAATATAATTGGTGACATCAATATTAATCTAATGAACGAAGGTGATGCTAATGTAAACAAATATTTTTCAGTACTTGCAAAATACGGTTTTGTACCCTACATTTTAAACCCTACCCGCGTTACTCCTGAAACTAACTCATGCTTAGATCATATTTTCTTAAAAAATACATCTAATAGTTTTCGAAATTTAAATTTTAATAGTTACATTCTAAGGTGTAATATTACAGATCATTATCCAGTATTGTTAAATGTTTTTTCTAAATCGGCAAATAGTGTAAATTTAAATTCTAACGAAAAGAAAATCTCACAAATTGACTTTAATAGGCTAAATTGGAAACTTTTCTAACAAATGAAAACTGGAGTGATATTATGAAGTCAAATGACCCACAGATTGCTACTGACCTCCTTTTGAACAAATTTAACTCAATTATTGAAAAATCAAGAGTTTATAAAAAGAGAAACCGAAAAACTACAAAAATCAAACCATGGATAACTGATGGTCTGATTGTGTCTATAAAAAATAGAGACAAGTTAAAAAAAAAAAGAATTTGGCCGGTTGCACAAAGCTATAATTAATGGATTATTACTTCCTTTTACAATAAAGGAAGTATTGGATTCACCCCAAAAATTTGAAATTGAGTTTTCAACAGATCTTCACGTTTTAGAGTTCCCTGATCCCAAAAAACATACTTTTTTTCATTGGTCTGTCTGTCTGTCTGTCTGTCTGTCTGTGTGTCTGTCTGTCTGTGAACAGAATATCTCAAAAACGAAAAGAGGTATGGCGTTGAAACTTCATATATAAGTTTTGTGTACTATGTAGATGAGACAGCAAGCTTTTGAAGAAAATCGCATAACCGGAAGTAGGTGTTTACTCTTGTGATTTTTCAGTTTTTTTCGATTTTTTCAAAAACGGCTCTAACGATTTTTTTTTAAACTTTACATTTTTATTACATTTTTAATGTGTATTGATGTGAGATAGGTGATTTTCCAGTTGAATACTTCTAAAGTGGGTTTCTTTTGTTTTTTTTTCTATTTTTTTATTAACTCCTATTTTAAATAAAACACCCGGTATATTATTACATTTTTGAATTCACCTTAAAATTCTAGAGAAAATTTGTCTCTTCAACTAACGCTCTATTTTGTACCGTTTTTGTAGAATTTGTAATTTTTGAAAATTTTTGACTAATGGTTAAAAATTAAAAATGAAAATTTTGACTAATTATAAGATCACTGTAAAAGGAAGTTGTGTGAGTGTATCACACCAGATTTTTAACTAACTATTCATCACTTCTAACGGTTTGTTAACCACTCGTCGGGTTGTACAAAACAATTTGATTGTTCGTTAATCATCAGTTTCCTAATTGGAGATTGATGAAAGGGTTATTTCCACCATGGATGAAAGGTAAATCTGGCAACAGCGCAAAAATCGTCGTGTTGACAGCTCGCCTTTGGTTTTCGAAGCTTAATGAAATAATGAAAAAGCGGGTGAATTTAACACAGCGGGAAAAGGAAAACCCTTATTTCTGTTGTGGAAAAGTGAGTATTCGTTATTATATTTTTCATTTTAATTAGAACAACTGTAATTGTTTGTTGTTAGATACTCTTGTGTGACATAACCTAAGATTTCCGAGGAAATAACCTAAGATTTCCGAGGAAATGTTTTCTAACGGTTTTTAAATCATACAATCCTTCCTTATTTTAGCTATAAGCATATAGTAGAAGATAAGTCTACCAAAGCCTTCATGGTAGATAAGAAACTCAAGGTATGGCAGCAAATTGTAAAAGATTTTAACTGTTTAGCTGAAACGGGGACACGAACGCTGAAGCAGTTAAAAGTGCTTTATGAAAACTTAAAGCGGGAGATGAAAAAATCTGTGGCTGTAGCATGAAAACTACGAAGCCAAATTAAACGAACAAGAGGCAAAACGAGCTGCAAATAACGATAAGGTAATATTTGAAAATGTTGGCACAGTTTTCTTTTAAGATAATAGACCTGTAGGTTTTTCATTCTTGAAAACTGAATTAATCAACAGTAATATCCCAAGTGCATTAAAATAGCTGATTAAATTTTGACGCTTTCTGTCAGAATGTTTTGCTAAGAAATTTGTCAAGTAAATTTGCCGCTCAACAAGAATCCCGAGTGCGCAGCACGAGGGATTTTGAAGCGGAAAATTTACGAGATATATTTCTTCAGAACAAAACATTCTGACAGAAAATCGCCAAAATTTATTCAGGCTAGTTTACATGCACGCGGGATGTTCGGAATGATTATTTCCTGAATAAATAGATAAAATTCAGTTGGTGAAGCACCTTTAATAATGATGTTAAAATTATGCACAAGCGATTAAATTTTGACATAAATTTAACCACGGTTAAATTTGACGTTTGAATTTTAGTCATTATTAAACTGACAGAAACCATGGTGATTATGCATTATTATGGATATAAAGGAAATAATCAACAGTAATATCCCAAGTGCATTAAAATAGCCGATTAAATTTTGACGTTTTCTGTCAGAATGTTTTGCTAAGAAATATGTTAAGTAAATTTGCCGCTCAACAAGAATCCCGAGTGCGCAGCAAGAGGGATTTTGAGGCGGAAAATTTACGAGATATATTTCTTCAGAGCAAAATATTCTGACAGAAAATTGTCAAAATTTATTCAGGCTAGTTTACATGCACGCGGGATGTTCGGCCTGATTATTTCCTGAATAAATAGATAAAATTCAGTTGGTGAAGCACCTTTAATAATCATGTTAAAATTATGCACAAGCGATTAAATTTTGACACATATTTAACCGCGGTTAAATTGTGACGTTTCAATTTCTGTCATTGTTAAATTGATAGAAACCATAGTGATTACGCATTATTATGGATATGAAGAAAATAATCACGATAAATACCTACCTCTATTGTTTCATGTTTTGGCATTTTATACATTTAACTTTTTTAATACTAGCTATATTCATTTTAAGAAAGAAATATTTAAAACGGGGGGAGGAAGTCCACACCTCGTTTTGAAACCAGATCAGGACATATTATTAGCCACTATTGAGCAAGTTGAGCCGTTGCAAAACAAATTTGATAGCGCAGCTGATTATTTCAGTAATTTAATCAACAAACTAATATATTCTTAAATTAATTTTTATCTGTGTTGACAATAGATGAAATTGAAATTATAAACGTTCCTGAACCTGGCCCCTCCAACATTCCATCTGCTGTATTGATCGCCAACGTGACCCAACTCCAATCCCAAATCCAACCGTCAGCTCACACCCAAGCTTCCAGATTGATCCGAAATAAAAGAAAGAGACCTGCGACAGCTGACGATTTAAGAAAGCAGTACTACAGGGAAAAAATTAAAAATGAAACAATTAAAACAATTTTATACTTATCTTCAAAAAAAAAAATTAAAATTAGAAATAAAGAAATTACAAGATTAAAATAGTTATTGATTTATAGGATTTTTTTTTCGTTAAGCCATTCATTTGATATTAACAAACGCTAGCAAATGCTTATAAGAATTTAAAATTTAATTTTTTTAACGAAAATGAAATATAAGTAAACCCCAGCATTGACATTACTCCACATACATCCTGTGAGTTTCTTTCTGAAATGAAATACATATAAGCATCTGCGTACGTTTGATTAATATCACTCATATCTAAAATTTTGATTATAGTGAGCAGAAAGATTGCAAAATTATGTGTTAAACAGGGATATACAAAATGTCTCTAAATTTTAACAAAGGGAAAATCATACAGGCCCAAGTGATGTTTATTTATCTGGCAAAAACCGAGGCAATGAATGCGTTTCGCACTGCATAATTTTCATTATTCTAATTGACCTCGTGGAAAATAAAATTATTAGCTTCTTCAGCATCTTCAATTTCATCAAAATACTCTTCAATGTTATCATTTTGTTCTTTACAGATATTGTGCAACACCCCATAAGCCACAATCACCTTCAGAGTAGTGTTCAATTTCAGTCGTAAGCCATTTTTTAAGCAGGGAAATCTTCGCTTAAGAACTCCAAAAAATCTCTCTACTGTATTTCGAGTGATAATATGATGGATATCCACTATCGCCTAATAAGTAACCGTTACCATATCTACCCATACGAAACTCAACAGGAAGAGGAGAGTCGTTAAATATGGTGCTATTGTGCACTGATCCTGGCCACCGAGCAATAATATGCAGCAACTTTAAATCGCCATCACAAATTGCTTGGACGTTGATGCTAAAGTATCCTTTTCTATTCCTATACAATTCTGCCGTGGGGCCACCAGGGGACTGAATACTCACGTGCGTACAATCAACGGCACCCACAACCCTTGGGAAACCAGAGATGTTAAAAAATCGTTGTTTGGTTGTCATCAGTTCTACAGCGCTATGCGGCATTTTTATGTGTCTACGAGAAAGTTGTGCAATCTGATGTGTAACATGCTGAATTACTCTACATATGTTCGATTTGTGAATATGCATGTAGTCACCGATCAACTCAAGAAAGCCCCCTGTAGCGTAAAAGGGTAGTGCAATTAATATTTGGGAACGTGCATCCAGAGATTTGTTTCTATGAGTACGTGGTTGAAGTGCATCCCCGATTAAATGAACTAAATTCATCACCGTTATTTTGTTAAGCCGAAATCTTTTCTTAAAGTCCACATCATGAAGATCGAAGGGATTTTCTCGATTGCGTATGATCCGAATCCGTCTTGGCAATATTTGTGGTGGTTCTTGATGATCTTCATCACTTGACGAGGAAGATAAGTCAGATAGCATCCTGTGCTTGTATTTCAATTATTTTTATTTAAATATTATGATATTATTAATTATTATTCAACCATTTACACGATAAAAAGACAAGAATAAAAATTAATTCTGATTTAATTGCCCAAATGTCACTCATTAAGCAAATCCTCCATTAAGAACAGTTTAACAATGTATTATGGTTTGTGCAACGCAAAATAGTCCTAATTGGCCGTTAATGATTAATTAGCGTTGACAGCAGTTAAAAATTTAATTAAAGATTAACAATCCGTTAACACTCCATTAATTATTTGTCAAATTTTAATTATTTGTTAACAAATAATTAAAGGGCAATTAACTTTTGTGCAACCGGGCAATGTCACAAAAGGAATATCAACTTGTGCATCATGATTGTTGTTTGAGACAATCTGTGTTAGTTTGGTATCAGTGTATACAGTCGAGAAGTGTTCAGCAAAAAGATTCGTAATACTTTCACCATTGTCAGCTAATTTATCATTATAATACATGTTTGCTGGATAACCATATTCTTTTTTCAATGAATTTATATAGTTCCAAAAGTATTTACTGTCATTAGGTCATTACTTATTGAATTATTAACTGTAGCGATGTATTGATTGTAACAGTTTTTGGCTAGATTTTCACATTGTCTCCTTAAATTATAAAACTTATTATAGTCAGCAGCAGATCGAGACCGTTTATAATCTGCATGAGCAATCTTTTTTTGAAATGTTAAACGTTTAAGATCTGGGGAAAACCATTTTGGACAATTGGAAGCTTTATATTTCCTAAATGGCACCAAATTACGTATAGCATTATCCACAATTTGATAAAAAATCTCAACCGACTTATTCACATCTGAATCGTCGAAAATGTTCTCCCAGATTTTAGAAGCAAAATAATTATTAAGGCTAGTGTAATCAGCATTTTTGAAGTCGAACAAAGTTTCATCAAATTTCATTACATTAGGCTGCATATTTAAGCCCAATTCTGTTAAGAGAGCAATGTGGTGAAAGTTATTAGCTAATAATAAATTTGATGCAACTTTGACAGTTAAAGATACATAGTTGGAAGAATGATGAGTTATTGAAATTACACGGATATGAAGTCTTAAGACTTCCTGCGTATTACTGTCAATATAATGCCATAGAACTGGTATGGGGATTTGCTAGAAATTATTACAATAAGAATATCTTAAAAACAGAAACAGTATCAGATCTAAAAAGATGTACGCGAACCAAAAGTGTGTAGATGGAAGGTTTATCCAAATTCACAGCTGAAATGTGGAATAACAGTGTTATTTACTGTGAAAAATTAATTTTTTAGGATACTGCATTGGTAACTAGCGTTTACATAGTTACAAAAGAGTCCGGTAGATAAAATTTGCTGGCCTAGACCAGTAGTAGTTGACAACGGCCGGATCAAAGGCCGGGAGATTTGCCTGTTCAGAGTGTTCCACCTCTTGTTATTTCCTTAACAGAAGAATCGGATAATTCAGATTTACCAATATCTGATTCTGAATAAAAGAATTTTTGTTATATTGTTTGTTTACCAATGTATTTAGGTATATTGGAATATTAAATTCTATTTTTAAATAGATAAGTTACGTTACTTACGTTAATTACATTAATCTGATTTTTATCAATAATCATTTTACTTTAGGTAGATATTTCTGATAATTAAAAAGAAACCATTTCATAATGCAATTATTGTAAACCTCACAGATATCTTACCTAACCTCAATGAGTTTTCCTTGACACTAGTAACTAATTTAGCTGTACACTCTGAAGGCAAGTTTTTTTCTTCAGGCACACTCAATGATTTTTTAAAATTTTGACAAGTGACAGCGCAGATGTCAGACTCATATATGTAATACTTACTATATTACTAGCGGCTATGAGTGGGAA
The DNA here is from genome assembly GCA_940337035.1 of Agriotes lineatus. Lineage (NCBI taxonomy): Eukaryota > Metazoa > Arthropoda > Insecta > Coleoptera > Elateridae > Agriotes > Agriotes lineatus. The sequence goes on from CALNHX010009949.1 coordinate 32,961, forward strand.
ACTCACAAATGAAGTGAGACAGACAACCAACTTTTCAATGTATAATGGTAAGCTGTGCGCAAGTGCGGCGGCGTCGTCCGCCCAATGGGGAAGTGGTCAAGTTTAAAATTCGCTTCTAAAGGCGGAGTTCGAATTCTCACGCATGCGCACGAGACGCGTTATACTCAGAGTGAGACTATGTCGACGCCGTAATGTTTTCGGGCGTTCCAAGGCCCTACTAGCAATATATGTATAATACATATATGGTCAGACTATAACAATGTTACTTTTATTTTAAACCATGATTCATTGAATGCAACCAAAAAAGCATATGTTACAGAATCAAATATACCTCGACGACGTTTTTTTGGTTACTATTTTAAAGTATAGAGATTTTTCCAGCCGTATAATCATTACTACAATTTTAAAATCACAGAAGCGACGATTTCTTTAAAAAATTGCTGAGACCACTTTGCCAATAGATTATTTTTATTTGTTAATAAATAACGCAGGAGATGAAAAGCATCGCTGCGGGTCATATAAATTAAACGGAAATAAGGTCAACCAATCATATCCAAAGACTAATTCTACCATAACCAATAGGATGTAAGTGGCAGTTTTTGTTTAATAGCTATTTATGCAACAAGTGCTAAAAGTCTATGTTTATGCACGAGACATGAAAATTATGAAACGACGCCGAAGGCTTCGTTTCATAACATGTTTCGTGCATAAACGACTTTTAGCACGCGTTGCATACAATATTTTATCTACGACCTTAATTTTACCGTTATTAATCCATAAATATCGATTTAACAAATGTTTGCATCTACGACACTTCTAATTTATGTCATAATAAATAGTAGGCCATGCGCGGGCGAATGTTTGCGAAGCCAGTGCTGTCAAGGTCAGTTACATATATATAATAATAATAGGTTATTTTACGGATTATACCATTTTACATAATATAGAAAAAGAAAATACAAGCGAACAGTCGCTACATATAAGATGCCATATAAAAATAAAATAAAATAAGAATTGAATGAAAAGGAAAAAAATACAAAATTTAAATGCTTATTAAACTTTACATTCTAAGGTGCTTCTTAACATTACGAATAAACGTGTGCAAAGATACATGGAATAAGTCAATATCACTAGTAAGCGTGTTTACAACTTTAGCTATTCTATTTACTGGAGTGTTAGTACCATACGTTGTTCTATGATACTTCACTTGCAGCATATAACTATTTCTAGTATTAACTTGAGGAACATACAGGTTAAAAAGTGACAATATTTCTGGGCAAGATATAAGAAAATTTAGGCATTTATATGCAAAGCATAATTCAAAATAGTTTCTTCTGATATGCATCAGATGAAAACCAAAATACTGCAAAATTTGAAGATAATTGACGTCTTCAAAGGGAATTCTACATTTATAGCAAAGTGCTTTAACAATCTTTCTCTGTACATTTTCTATGCGATTACAATGCACTTTAAAGGTAGGAGACCATATAATACAATTATAATCGAGTATTGATCGTACCAGAGATACATAGAGTATTACCAAACATCGTATATTATTAAACTGTAGAGTAATTCTTTTAATGAAACCAGACATCCTTAATGCTTTAGCAGTTATGTGATCAATATGATCAATAAACGATAGAGAACTGTCTAATAAGACACCCAAATCCCTAATTACTGGAACATTTTCAAGTACTTCGTTATCAATACAATATGTAAACAATGTATTCACTCTTTTTTTACTAAATCTAATGGATTTACATTTACTAATATTTAATTCCATATCATTGACAACACACCAATTGTGTAAACTACCTAGATCACTTTGTAACGCTAAACAGTCATCTTCTGTTTCAATTTTTTTAAAGATTTTTAAATCATCAGCAAATAAAAGAAAGTTTGAACTTAAACGAGCAGAAATATCATTAATAAATACGGAAAACAAAATAGGTCCAAGATGGGAACCCTGAGGAACTCCAGATAACACCTCAAACTCTGATGATTTAAAATTATTAATTTTTACCAACTGTGTTCTACCTTTAACAAAAGAATTTAACCAAGATAATAGCCTTCCCTGAATACCATAACCTTTCAGTTTAGCAATCAGTAAGCTATGATTGACTCTATCAAATGCTTTGCTAAAATCTGTATAAACAGCATCTACATCATGACCTGCTTCAATAGAGTCACTAATAAAACTTACATAAGGAAATAAATTCGTTAAGGTACTTCTTCCCGGGTAAAACCCATGCTGATTTTCAGCTATGATATTCATGAAAAGTCTTTGAAACAGTTTACTGACTAATTTATCTAAAATTTTTGGTATGCTAGATTGTATACTTATGGGTCTATAATTTTTTATATCGCAACGATCCCCGTTTTTAAATACAGGAACAATAAATGTGCGTTTCCAAATGGACGGAACCGTACCAGTACTAAGAGACATATTATACAGTTTAACCAATGGATCCGCCAATTCAGAAGCGCAATTCTTAAGGATACTAGGAGGTACACCATCCGGCCCTGCTCCTTTATTAATACATAATTCATTGAGAAATTGTAGAATTTCCTCATGCGATACTGTATGTGAGCTAACACAAAAAGAAGTATTAAATTCAAAAGAGGTATCAATATTATTGCTTTCACTATACACTGATTTGAAATATTTACAAAATAAATTAGCAATGCCAATGCCATCATTTACAGACTCGTCACCTAGACACATATTATGCGGTACAGTTTTTAAACCGTTATTTTTATACTTGACATAACGCCAAAAACTATTTATATCATTAACAATATTACTTTCCATTTGTTTTAAATAGTTGTTATACGCAGCTGTAATAGCACTTTTACACATATTTCTTAAACGACGAAATTCCTCATAATATACTTCACTATTATACTGCTTGAACATTCTATGCATAGCTTTTTTTTGTTTAATTAAGTTTATAACGTTTGGTGTATACCATATGGGAAAAGTACTGTTTCTACATTTTTTCTTCTGTACAAAAATGTTAAAAGCAGAATATAGCGCATCATAAAAAATATTTACACATGAATCTAAACTATTATTCTCGAAAAGCATATTCCAATTTATGTTGGCTAAATGTAGTTTCAAATTGTCGTAATCAACATTTTTAAAGTTCAGATAATATTCCTCTAATTTGCATAGTTCAGTTAAATGAGAAATAACTAATTTAAACAAAAGTGGGGGATGATGAAGAACACATGGAAGTAAAGGATCTGTTGCAGCGTTTTGCAGACAAACGTTTGAGAACATTAGATCTAGTATAACATTATTAATATTTTTAACATTATTAAATTGCCTTAGTCCACAATATGAGAAAGTATCATATACAAGTTGTTCAGTTTCACCTGGTAAGCGAATTGCTGATAAACCTTCCAACTCCTCTTCAGCAGTTACGAAATATAATTATTAATACTCCACATCTGGGTGTATTCATTACATAACGCTTTAATTATTTCAAAAACACTTTACCTGTAATGCAAGAAGCAACTAGAATAACTTTACAACTTCACTTCCAGTTCGAAATTGTAGTTTTATAACCTCACTTCACTTTCAGCACACGTGCTAAAAGTAAACAGCTGATTTCTTTAACCACGGTAAACTATAAACTTTTAGTGAAACAAGCTAGCGCTAAAAGGCCTACTTTTAGTAGTGGTCGTAGATAAAATTTATTATAACGACATTTTATGTCAACTCTGTCGTTCGTGTGGATGTGTAGATATTGTTCTGTGTTCGTGTGCTTTCTTTATCTATGTGCTTAGTAATGCGACCACAGCCCCAAATGTGCATAATTTGTTGTTCGATAAAGAATCCACCGAAGGTGTTTTAAATTTAACCGATTTACATGTTTTATTTATAAGAACGTAGTGCAAGTTTAACTTCTAAAACTTTTGAAACTGCCTAGGAATACCAATTAAAAAAATCTGGTGTGATATACGCACACAACTTCCTTTTACAGTGATCTTATAATTAGCCAAAAATTTGATTTTAAATTTTTAAGCATTTGTCAATCATTTTCAAAAATTACAAATTCTACAAAACCGTACAAAATGGAGCATTAGTTGAAGAGACAAATTTTCTTTAGAATTTTAAGCTGAATTCAAAAATTCTATTTAAAATAGGAATTAATAAAAAAATGGGAAAAAAACAAAAGATAACCATTTTAGAAGTATTCAACTGGAAAATCACCTATCTCACATCAATACAGATTAAAAATGTAATAAAAATGTGAAGTTTGAAAATAATCGTTAGAGCCGTTCTTGAAAAAGTCTAAAAAAACTGAAAAATCACAAGAGTAAACACCTACTTCCGGTTATACGATTTTATTCAAAAGCTTGCTGTCGCATTTACATAGTACACAAAACGTATATATGAAGTTTCAACGCCATACCTCTTTTCGTTTTTGAGATATTCTGTTCACAGACAGACAGACACACAGACACACACACACAGACAGACCAATGAAAAAAAATATGTTTTTTTGGGTTCAGGGGACTCTGAAACGTGAAGATCTGTTAAAAACTCAATTTTGAATATTTGGGGTGAATCCAATACTTCCTCTATAAGGCAAAGGAAGTAAAACACTGCGTGTACAATAAAGGAAGTATATATTCACCCTGAATTCACCCCAAATATTCGAAATTGAGTTTTTAACAGATCTTCACGTTTCAGAGTCCCCTGAACCCAAAAAAACATATTTTTTTTCATTTGTCTGTCTGTGTGTGTGTGTCTGTCTGTCTGTGAACAGAATATCTCAAAAACGAAAAGAGGTATGGCGTTGAAACTTCATATATACGTTTTGTGTACTATGTAAATGCGACAGCAAGCTTTTGAATAAAATCGCATAACCGGAAGTAGGTGTTTACTCTTGTAATTTTTCAGTTTTTTTAAATTTTTTTCAAAAACGGCTCTAACAACGATTATTTTCAAACTTTACATTTTTATTAAATCTTTAATGTGTATTGATAGGTGACTTTCCAATTGAATACTTCTAAAATGGGTTTCATTTGTTTTTTTTTCAATTTTTTTTTTTTTATTAACTATTATTACATTTTTGAATTCGGCTTAAAATTCTAGAGAAAATTTGTCTCTTCAATTAACGCTCTATTTTGTACGGTTTTTGTAGAATTTGTAATTTTTTAAAATTTTTGACAATTGCTTAAAAATTAAAAATCAAATTTTTCGCTAATTATAAGATCATTGTAAAAGGAAGTTGTGTGAGTGTATCACACCAGATTTTTTGCATAGTGATCTCTTGGTCGAAATTTAGTCGAAAAGGACTTCGGAATTGACAACTGTCAAATTGACATTTCAATAAAATAGTTAAAAAATCGTACTTTTTTCACAATTTTTGCTTTAAAAAAAGTGGAGCTTTCAATACAATTTTTCGTTAAAAAAAACTCACGATCACTATGCAAAAAAAATTTTTTTTTACATAACCAAATATTTCAGCAGTGTCCATTTCAAAAATACGTAAAGGCTGCCCATGGATAAGAATACGAGTATAATGCTGCAAAACATAACTTTGTAATGTAACGTAATCGTTTGAGGGTAAGAGTTCAGATATTTTAGAAAATTCTATAGAAAATGTGAAAAACTCCTAAATATCTGCATGATTTATCAATTTTTTGCAAAAATTACATCCTAAACTACATTGTGTGTTTGTATAACAATTTTTTTTAAATAACGTTTTGTAGGGAATTAGAAGAAAGGTTATACCTACATTTGTTTACGAATTATCAAGTATTTTTATTAATTTTGTATTCATTCATTCAGTAGCTTTCAGTGTCGTGGATCATCCATGCTGTGCGGGAAGTGCAACGGAGACAATGGGTCACATCCCACTTACATTAAGCTTTCCTGCATCCAAACGACAGCATACATGGAACTAGGGATGCACCGATACGGGTTTTTTGGGAGGTGTCTTCTCGTCATTTCGTTTTAATAACGCAATTTAACAAAATCATTTTTTTTTCTTGGCCTATTAGTTAGTATTGTTAACAATTTCTGATGATGCAAGACCTTGAAATGGCATCGCCTGATCGAATGTTTTTGCTGATGGACCGAGGATTGTGGACTAGTGGTTACCACGTCTGCTTAGCATTCGATAGGTCGTGGGTTCGATTCCCTTGGCCGTCTTCTTTGATTCAGGTTTTTAGGTGGTTTTCCTGAGTCAACAGAGTACCTTCTCTGAAGCAAATGTCGGGGCAATACTTCTCCACCTTTCCTGGCCTCTTGCATTCTCCACCCATTCTGAAATTCCCGTTATTGGCTGAAGAGGGACGCAAGAGGCCCCCAGCTGGGGGAATTTAAATGACTCTGGACCTTTACCTTTTTTTTTTGCTGATGCAGTGCATTCCAGAAGCTGGAAGATATTTTGCTGCATGGTGCAACACACTTGATGGAGAGCCTAATATTTTTACATAATAGTTTACAAAAAATGAATTTTCAATATTAGATATAAACCGTTCAATAGTTATTTGCCAGATAGGAGGCCATGTTAGGGTGATGAATTTCACCCTGTAAATATGCTGTCAGTCATAACAAAAGTTAGGTTATGCTCATTTTATATAAAATGATGATTTTATGTTAATGTACAAAACGTGGTTGCCAGATTTAGTTTTGGATTTTGTGCCACTTTTAGTATTGGTTAAGATAAATTTCATGAAAGACAAATTGCTGATTCTGAATACGTTTCATACTTTGTTGAGTAGGCATAATGGTATAATGAAAGTCGTTTTTTTTATTGTAATTATAAATTGTATACAAAAATATTTAAATATTACAATTTATGTATTTTTTCAGTATAAATAAAGCTTTTACAAGCCACTTTAGGCCCATTGCATAACAATCTGTCTCCATTGTCCCTTATTCATGATTTTATTTCTCCAGTCTTCTATTCCTTTCCTTGCTATGTCTTCCATTACTGCCTCCTTCCACCTATTCGTTGGTCGCTTCTTCTTCTAGTTTCTTGCGCTCTGCCTTCCAATACTATCTTAGTAGCTCTTCCATCTGGCATTCTCCATATATGCCCAAACCATCTTAACCTTTGAGCTTTAATGAAGTCTACTATATTTGGCTCTCCATACTTCTTTTGTACCTCTTCGTTTGTAAGTCTTCTTCAACCATCATCCGTCCAAGTCCCTCCAAATATTTTTCTTAGCATGTTTCTCTCCCACCTACTTATCGTATCTTGGTCTGCCACATTCATCGTCCATGTTTCACATGCGTACGTAGCTGTGAATCGAATTACAGTCTTATAAGTCGTAGTTTTGCATTTCGCGACATTTGTCTTAAGGACATTATACTATTTAACGCGCCCGGACATCTCGATGCTTTTATTAACCCTGATTTAATTCCTTGTGTGTAATTTAAGTTTTCAGAGATTAATGTTCCTAAGAAAGTAAACTCCTTAACTCGTTCTATTCTCAAATCTTAATATTACGCCATTATTATTGATTTCTTTATTTTTTCCATTACTTCTTTGTTAAAGCTGCTGAATATTGTCCAGTGGAAGTTGAAGAATGGATTTTTTTTTTAAATATGGTCACAGAAGAAAATCACAGGGAGTTAAGTTACAAGACCTCGGGGGCCACACTGTAGACATGTTTTGACTAATAACTCTGTTTTTGTAAAACTCTTTAAGTAAATTTATGCCCCATCTTATTGAAAGTACGTAACCCTTTTGTAATTCATTGTCACGTAACTCTTCAAAAAACGGCGACAAAATTTCAGTATGATATGGTTGTGCATTTAGAAAACCTAAAATTTGAACTATTAAAATAAAATTTAATCGTTTTGCTGCACTCAATTACCTTAAAAAAATATAGGACCTATAACTCTTCTTTTACTAATTGCAGCCAAACCCCGATTTTTTGTGGGTGAAGCGGTTCTTCAACATAAAAATTGGGATTCTCAGCGCTCCACATCCTCATACTTTGTGAATTAATATAGCCAGATAAATAGAAGTATGCCTCATCAGTAAAGAAAGTTTCTCAAATGCATTATCGTTATTTTCTAATTATTGATAAACCAGTTACAAAATTCCAATCTAACCGGAGGATCGTTTGGCAGCAGTTCCTGATACACTTGCAACCGGTAAGGAAAATAATGCAAATTGCTTCTTAATATCCTATGAGATGTTGAATATGAAACATTTAATTGCTGTCCTAAATGGCGAACAGATACGTGTGGTTGTTCTTGCACAATTTGTCTCGCATTGTTAACTACTTCTTCAGTGCGTATGTTGCAAATAGTATGTATCATTTTTAGGTCGTGGGCCAAAAGGTTTAATTTCAAAATTGTTCCGCCCCATAATATTTCTAATAGTTCTTTCAGATATCTAAAACAGTACAAAGCCGAAAATTAAAGCAACAATTAAGTTTTATGCATAAATACTTGCATCCCAAAAGTCACTAAGCCGAGCAAAGATTTCAGTTTCACTGAGGTCGGGCCTGTCGGCTTTATAATGCCTGTAAGTTTTTGTACTTTATAGTTTTGTGTCACCTTTAATGACTTTTGGCATATTTACTTTAGTACTACAATTTGTTGACAGATAGATATCCATGACGCCGATGTCCATACATATTATGCCTAGTGGCAAACAAAGTATGAAAGGACTGGCAACATTGCACGTTTAACCTCAAAATGTCAAATTAGACACTTTCGTGAGCCTCCTGTACATAACAGCTGCTTCTGACAAAGTGTCAGAAAGAGTTTCTAGGGAGTTTTAGTTTTATTAAACATAAAAACAAAATTCCATGTCTACCTACTTGGCAAATAACTATTGAACGGTTTATACTAGTTATATTTTATACTCCACATTGATGATTTACATTATATTGTTCATTTCTTATAATAAATATTAAAATATTAAATAATAAAATTCACTTTTGCCGATATATCGGCAAAAAGGAAGGCCGATATGACCGATACCGATATATCCCTAATTCGGCCGATATGCCGATACCGAGTATCGGTGTCGGTGCATCCCTACATGGAACAAACCTTAATCTAACTTTAGTCCAGAGAAATTAGACAAAATAAAAGCAAAACTTCGGAAAAATTCCCGGAAAGCTGGATTTTGGTATGAGCCTTGATATTGTAGTTCTAAACAAAATGTCAAAAGTCCTCATCGATCCCAGTGCCGCTAAAAATTTTAATGGGGTACAAAGGTCACCAAAAACGGTATTTCGTGAATATCTCGTTAACGGTCACTTTTACAGAAAACATTGGTTATCAAATTTGTAGCTGATGAAATTTCTAACAATAAAGATATCATGACTTTTATTCGTAAAAGTAACCGTTTTGGAGATAATTAGATTTACAGAGTTGAAACGTGCATTCTTTTCCACACCACCTTCGAGGTAGAGTACAAGGTGCGCTTTTTCATGTGGTGTCCCCAGTAGGCAAATTCCACGGTTAGTTTTGTTTAAAAAATGTGTATTTTTAGAAAAATTTAGTGAACTTGTTCATTAATCAATTTTGGATTCAAAACAGGAGTTATTAATATTCATCTTCAGACTCTATTTCAATCGGTATGCTTTCCTCTTCATCATCTTTTTCTTCTTCTTCTTGTTCTTCTGCTGTCTTCTCTATTCCATAGATTCAGTCAGGAAACGTGATGGATCTAAATCTTCAGTGGAGTCGCAAGTATCGACGTCATTTATATCGGGTGTTACATTTAAGCAAGACTGACGAGCTAAAGTATTTTTTTTTCGTATTTTGTTCACAACGTTGTTTATAGTGTAGTCATAGTGACGCTCTCCAAAGCACCCTACATTTATCAGTCTACCTAATCCTCTACCTTAAAATAATTCCAGGTTTCTTAAAATTTCTTAAATAATTTGATATAAACGTTTGAAGAAAAAATACTATATGTTATTCGGAACAAAAGTATCTTTATGTGGCTCGGCTGTAATGATCTGCATCGCAAGCTCGGCAGATAAACAGTCCAGCCACGCCAAAAAAAGTATAATTTTTGTTCCTAATAACATAATATACTATTATGCTCCTACACGAATAGCAAGCTGATGTCCCTTGAGGTTTTATTACAACGGAGGGGAACTTTTTGGAGCACATTCCTTCTCTATCTAGACTACAGTGTACTATATATGTGTTTCTTTATATTTTTATGGGCTCTGAAAGAAGGAAATTCTGGAATATTTCAAGTCTCAACTCCAATGAGATATACATGTCATTGAGGAGTGCATCTAATCGTTACAACTCTGTAAATCGAATTATCTCCAAAACGGTCACTTTTACGAATAAAAGTCATTATATCTATATTGTTAGAAATTTCATAAGCTACAAATTTGATAACCAATATTTTTTCTGTAAAAGTGACCGTTAACGAGATATTCACGAAATACCGTTTTTGGTAACCTTTGCCCCCCCTTAAAATTTTTAGCGGCACTCGGATCGATGAGGACTTTTGATATTTTGTTTAGAACCACAATATCAAGGCTCATACCAAAATCCAGCTTTCCGGGAATTTTTCCGAAGAACAATGTCTAATTTCTCTGGACTATTGTATTTATAACTAACTAAACTAATGAGTACAAATTCATCGTCGCTCCAAGAAAAATCTCGGCGACGCGATGTGACGGCCAGATTTAAACTACTATTCACCTAGCTGCTAAGCTGGGCCCTTACACACCCAACCACCTTGGCGGCCTATATTTTTAAATACAAAGAAATGCTAAGCCCCAAAATGTGGTGTTACTAAAATTTCCTTGTGAACTTCTATAGAAAACTGGAAGAAAGCTTAAATGTCCATTCGTGAATTATCAACTGCTTCTGTAAAATTTTAAAAACCCAAGTGGTAGTTGGTAGTTTAAATGGTAAACTATAGAAAATAATTTGTTCTATAGAAAATAATTTGTTCCGTAGAAAATTCTTAATTGTCTATTGATGCATTACCAATTATTTTGGATTTTGGCAAAATAGTGAAAAGCTTAGTTATATTTCCTTACTTTCGCTTAAAATTCATAATGGAATTAAGGAGTTTATTAAATTTTACACACTCTCCTTTACAAAAATTAGCGAAGTCATTAGTGCTTTTTACTAAACACTGCAAGAAGAACAAATACACGTTTCTGTTCAACAAGCCAATAGAATCACTTTAATTCGATAAAACTTTATTCCTAAAAATTAGATTTACACAATTGTAATTTTTTATAAATACTTTTTATGTCATATTTGCACAAAAACATTTAATTTGCCCAATAAGCATGAGCAGCAATAGTAATCAATTCTAACGTTTTTGGGTTTTAATACGAATATTACCTAGCAAATGTAAAGTTTGTATAAAGTAGCAGCATATTTACTCATTTTGTTACCAAAACTGTGAGAAACTTTCATGTAGTATATCAGCTACGTACATCTACATATATTACTGCATGCCATAGTATATACACATTTGTCATTTCTATTCTCTTTTAAAGTTCAAGGCCATACTTGGAAATGCTACTTGATAAGCAAAAATGTAATTTCGAAGTCTAGTATGTACAGTTTTCATAAGAAGCAGCTGACATTATTTGAAAGGGGTGATAAAGCCAAATAAAAACATATCAAATTCCGTTAGCCTTATTTGAAATTTTCTTACTAAATGGAATTCAGAATCTACATAGCATAGTTTTTAAATGTCTAAATATTGCTGTGCA